>APFE031369764.1:0-12192 GCA_000404065.3 Pinus taeda | reverse complement strand
AAATCTTAAATCAAAATAAATAATTTGTCTTTTTAGGTCCGATAGATCATTATTTGGTCTCAGTGGACGTTAACCATCATCATCATCATCATTAAATTCTGCATTAATATTATAAATCCTATCAATAATATTATATCTTAGGAATATGAACTCTTAGATTGATAAGCCCAAGGGATTGGTATTATAAACCCAAGAGATTAATACTTAAAACTCACAAGAATTTTATTAAACCCAACAGATTAATATTGTAAAGTCAAGGTATATATACCCTAAGAGAAGTATTATAAACCCTAAAACAAACATGGTTGACCATCGTTGATTTTCATACTGAGATAATCTTTGTTACAATGCGACGTTGGATCATGGTTGACCATGATTGATTTTCATATTGAGAGAATCTTTGTGACATTGCGATGTATGACCATGGTTGACCAAGGTAGATTTTCATATTGAGACAATCTTTGTCATAATACAATGTTGGATCATGGTTGACCATGGTTGTCACAAATTGACATTGGACCATGAGACAATCTTTGTCACAATGTGGCCATTGTTATCGACCATGGCTTATTTTCATATTGAGATAATCTTTGTCACAATGTGACACAGGATCATGGGTGATCATGGTTGACCATGGTTGATTTTCATAATAGGACACTCTTTGTCATAATTTGACATTGGAACATGGTTGACCATGATTGTCCTTGGTTGATTTTCATATTGACCATGATTGGTCATGATTGACGATGGTTGACCATGCTTGATTTTCAGATTGAGACAATCTTTGTCACCATGCAATGTTATAAACTCAAGGGATTGATATTATAAACCCAGGGGAATAATGAACCCAAGGGATTAATACTAAAACCCCAAAGGATTATGAACCTATGGGAATAATATTAAAGCCACGAGATTAATATTATAAAACCAAGATATATAAACCCTAAGATAAATATTATAAACCCTAAAATAAACATGTTTGACCATGATTGATTTTCATATTGAGACAATCTTTGTCATAAAGCAACATTGGACCATGGTTGACCATGTTTTACCATGATTGATTTTCATATAAAGATAATCTTTGTCACAATGCGACGTTGGACCATGGTTGACCATGGTTGATTTCCATATTGAGACAATATTTGTCACAATGTGACGTGGACCATAGTTTACCATGGTTGACCATGTTGACCATGGTTGATTTTACAAAACATGATTGACCTTGATTGGTATTATAAATCCAATGGATTAATACTAAAAACCAAATGGATAATAAACCCAAAAAAATAATAATAAACCCTAAAAATATGAACCCTCAGATTAATAAACCCACAAGATTGATATTATAAACCTAACGAATTAATAATGAAACCGAAAGGAATAATATTAAACCCAATAAATTAATATTAAACCTCAATAGATTATCAACCCAAGAGAATAATATTAAAACAAGTGTTTACATTGCTTGGCACTGACCCAATAATATAAACATTGATAACTCAACCATTGTTGGAAAATTATATTTTAGATCGTAAAATATTCAATTATTCTTGTTTTTATTATTGATTTTAGAAATATTTCAAATTTTTATTGTAAGAATAAGATTTTTTTTTAATCTTCGTTTTTATTAATTGAAATTTCAAAATAAAAATTTATTAAACATAACTAAAACAATAGTTTAATTTTGTTGAAGCTTATTGGATTTTCATAATATTAAGGAGTCTCTAATTAATGGGTGGCACAAGTGCATTATCTTTATACAAATAAATTCACTTGGAAAGTGTTTTCTCTCTAATCCGATATATAGGTAATTTGAACTTAACTAAATTTCAAATTTCAAAATATTTAAGATTTTTAATGAACATGATAGAAGTTAAATAATCAACTTCTCTTATATTTATTAGCTTTTTTTAATTTTACAGAATTTACAATCACATGGAATCTACTTAAATTTGATTGGATTGTTTCTGCTATTCTAAAAGCACGGACAACAACACAAGAAAGCGGGAGCTAGCGTTTCTATCATGCGGGACAGGTAACCCTCTCGCTCTAAAGAATAGTACTGGCAATAACAAGAGGAGGCTCCTCACCATCGCTGAATATATTCTTGCCGAAGAGCAAAATGGAGGAATTGGATTCAGAAATCTTTAAAAAGAAAGTAGTATATGGATTAATGTTCATATATCCTGTCAAGAAAAAGATGGATCGAATCCAAAGAGTATCTACCTCGAGGACAAAATATATATATATATATATATATATTTCCCATAACAACTTAATCAAATATCAAATTGAACTTTGGGCTCCGTTGAGTTTTGCCATATAATCCCACGACAGAGAACCCTTCATGGCAACTATTTATTAATTACACCCAAAAAAAACCAAAGTTGCAGGTTGAGGCTTAACAAATTTCTTATATATCTCAAAACATATTTATTATAGTAAAGTTTAAGCTAAGTTTGAGATTGCAATTTTTCTTTTCAAAAAATTGGATTTCATGATTAGGAAACTAATTGTAGTTTTTTTTTGTGTATTATTTTTTAAATATAATTTTTTATTTAACAATTAACCAAATGGTAATTTTTATTTCTAAAATGGGGATTTGATAATAAAAAAAAAAATTGTTTTATTAAAAGGAATATTATTTAAATTTTTATTTAACAACTAAAAATTATTAAAAGTTTAATTAAAGGGAATTACTAAGAGCTTGGGAATTGTTTTTAAAAAACATTTTTCCGGTGTGGCTAAGAGGTTTCGTTTTTCTATTCCCACAACCCCCCCCCCTTTTTCTTATAATAAGACGAAGCCAAAACAGGAACAAGGCGACAAAAAAAACCCCACACCCATAATGAAACCACTAACCAATAATTTCAATAAAAAATATATTTGTATTAGTTATTAACATTTGGTTTAAAATTAACTAACTAATTTTTTTCCTCCATTTTTTTTCCCAAATTAAAAATAAAAAATAATGATAACACATATAATTTTATTCAAATACACAATTAGCTAGTATATACTCAAGTGTTCGTTTCTCCTCACAGTATATAAAAAAAGTATATAGGTCTATTAATCATATTAACATGAACTTAATAATGTAATAAAATCAATATTAGAAGCTTTATTCATTAATGCCACCCAAAAAAACTTGACTATTAGACTATGAACAATCATTCAAAATCAGACACCTAAAATGCCATACTACATCACAGGTGATGAGGTACCATCACATTCATACCTTTGCAAAAATGATAAAGTAAAATCTGGTTTCACTTTTATTTTTGGTGAAGTCATGTTTTAAGTTGAAATAACTCTCGGGATTGCAAGGCTCTATATTTTGGTTTCTATAGAAAAGCACCTAGATTTTGGAAAAGCTTGCAAATTTTGCAAGGGCTTCAAATGTGAAAATAAATCCACCATCATCAAATAATTAGTAAGAGAGATTTCTACAAGATACTACAAGAATAGAAAGAATAGTATTGGCAATAACAAGAGGAGGCTCCTTGTTTGTTTCAGTAGTAGAGACAAGCACATTAATCCCTGGAAGATTAAATCTCACCCTTGGATTTTCAGACCTTGAATGCTCAAATCTCTCCTTGAGAACATTCAAATCAATCATTCTATTTACAAGACAAAGCTTATCTAATACCCATGATAAAGCAAACCAAACATCACATACCACTAACAATCCGCATAGCCACATTGCACCATTATATATATTCATATAAAATTATATATTTGAATTTTTTTAACATATAAATTTTTTTTTAATTTATTTAAAATTGTGATAATTTAAAAAAGGTGTAGTATTTTTTTGTTTGGTTAAAGTCAAGTAATAAAATATTTAGTGGGATTGTGATTTCTTAAAATGTAAAGTGAGATGACTCAGAATTATTATTATTATAATCATTGTAATTTTCACCACCATCCGATCGTTTCCATTGTTATCGTCATTGTCACCACCATCCCCTTCATTATCGTTGCCATTGTTATCGTCATCACCAATATCACGGTTGTTGTCATCCTAGATATTTTCCCTCAACTTTAAAATGATTTAAATTGTTTGAATTATAAAAGACATACAAGGTGGGATACTTGATTAACCATGGATAATTAAGGTTGATTATTATTGAGCATAATTGATTATGGTTAACGATGCTAGGTTGTAGGCTGCTATGAAATATCTATGATATGGATGACTATGAATAACTATGTTGAGATACAATTTGTCATGGTTGAGTATAATAGACCATGTTTGGATATGCTTGATAACATATGATTTAGGTAGCGATGGTTGATGATGTGTGACTATGTTTTAACTTTATTAAATCATTTTTTAATAAGATTGAATTTGGTTGACTTGGTTGAAAATGAATGACAATGTTAAATTGTTAGTGGCCATGGTTGAAGGTGGTTGACCTATTTTGAATATGGCTTGTTATGTGCCACCATGAGTGAACATGATGATTATGGATAACCATGTTGATTGTGGTTGAGTAAGGATGACATCGTAACAAATACTAATAGAAATTCCAAATATGTATATAACTTTAGTAAATCATTGTTTACTAAGATTGAATTTGGTTGACTTGGTTGAATATGAATGAAAATGTTAAACTGTTAGTGGTCATGGTTGAAGGTGGTTGACCTATTTTGAATATGGCTTGATATTTCCCACCATGAGTGAACATGATGATTATGGATAACCATGTTGATTGTGGCTGAGTAAGGATGACATTGTAAAATACTAATAGAAATTCCAAACATATATCAACTTTAGTAAATCATTGTTTACTAAGATAGAGTTTGGTTGACTTAGTTGAATATGAATGACAATGTTAAACTGTTAGTGGCCATGGTTGAAGGTGGTTGACCTCTTTTGAATATGGCTTGTTATGTCCGACCATGAGTGAACATGATGATTATGGATAACCATGTTGATTATGGTTGAGTAAGGATGACATCATAACAAATACTAATAGCAATTCCAAATATATAAAAAATGAAGAAACATAGAAAAATATATTGAAGCATTGTTATTTAAATTTGGGGTTTCTAATTTTACTAGATATATCTCTTGATTGACTAGTTTACAAAACTATGCCCTCCCCACCTCCCAAACTGTAAACAATAAACTCAACAAGATATGAAGAAAAAAATGGAAACTATTTTGAATGCTTTCTACTTATGAACCATGAGTTTTATGTGGATTTGTTTGGTGGGTTGGTTGGAGGTAAGATTAGAAGTGATGGGCCAAAAGGTCAAGAATGCGATGTTTATAACATGCTGGAAGGATTACAAAGGAGGTTTCCAAAGTAGAGAAGAGGAGGGATGTCAAGAGTACTATTTGCAATGATAGAAGCTCTAGGAGCCAACATCACCTGTGAGGTAAAACGTGGCAATTAAATTATGAAAAATCATTCAAAATAGGACACCTAAAATTTCATTGTACCTCACCACTGATGAGGTGCCATTACATTCAGACCCTTGTAAAAATGGTAAAGTAAAATCGTGTTTCACTTTATTTTTGGTGAAGTAACAATTTAAGTTGAAATAACTCTAGGGATTGCAAGGCTATATGCTATGTTTTCTATAAAGAGGCACCTAGATTCTGGAAAATCATGTAGCTTCTGCAAGAGCTTTAAATGTGAGAAGAACCCCACCATCATTAGATAAGTAGCAAGGGAGCTTCTCTACAAGATAGTCGACTACAAGAATAGAAAGAATAATGGAGGCTCCTTGTTTGTATCATCAGTAGAGACAAACACATCAATCTCTAGAAGATAAAATCTCACCCTTGGGTTTTGAGGGCTTGGACGCTCAAATCTCTCCTTAAGAACATTCAAATCAATCATTCTATTTACAAGACAACACTTGGGGAGTTAATATAGAAGCCATGATAAAGAAAACCAAATCTCACATATCATTGATAATCCCCATAGCCACATTGCACCATTATTGGGGTGGTTAATGCATCATATGAAGAACAAACAAAGTGGTACAAGATGGATTAGGATTAATAATCTGTAAACAAAAGAAGAAAAATCATGGAGAAGCATAATATTGGCAAAACAATATTTCGAGCGTTGGGGGTATAATAATATAGATACCCAAGCCTAGCTTGTAGTACTTGAAATTTCGCAACTTAGCTTTATTTGCAAAAGGTGGAAAATAGGTACATACTGAAAATAAATTTATTTCGTTCCTTCACAAACAAATATGCCCTTTTCAGTTAATGCAAATGCAATTTTGGGATAACTCCACTAGACTAAGTCACATTACCCGTCGGATAAGAACCATGTACATACAATAAGGAATTTGTAGTCAAAGCTTAAGGGGAATTGTATTACCAATACCCAAAGATCTACCATCCATCCTTGTTCATGCATACACGATAGCTTGATTTTTATCTTTGTTCTGCCACACCCTTCATTCAATCCCTTTCCTCAAGTGAGTGAATTTTTTGGAGGAATCTAATCCATCTAATTTGTATCTCTACTCAATTATTTCATTGCTTATCTACAACATCAATTCTATCTGGAAATCACAACTCATTCTCATTGGGATAGTTAATGCATCATATGAAGAACAAACAAAGCATTACAAGGTGGATTAGCATTAATAATCTGTAAACAAAATAAGCAAAATCATAGAGTTCCAAAATATTGAAAAAACAAGATTTCAAGGGTTGGGGGTATAATAATATAGATACCCATGCCTAGCTTGCAGCGCTTGAAATTTCGCAAGTTAGCTTTATTTGCAAAAGGTGAAAAACAGGTACATACTAAAAATAAAATTATTTTGTTCCTTCACAAACAAGTATGTGTCTTTTCAGTTAATCCAAATGCAATCTTGGGATAACTCCACTGGACTAAGTCACATTAGCCGACCGATAAGAACCATGTAAATGCAGTAAGGAATTTGTAGTCAAAGCTTAAGGGGATTTGTATTAGCAATACCCAAAGATCTACCATCCATCATGGTTCATGCATATAATCTCACAATAGCTTGATTTTTATCTTTGATCTACCACGCCCTTCATTTAATCCCTTTGCTCAAGTGAGTGAATTTGTTATAGTAATCTAATCCATGTAATTTGTATCTCTACTCAATTGTTTTGATTACTTATCTACAACATCAATTCTATCTGGAAGTCACAAGTCATTCTCATTCAGTCCATTTGGCTCATTTCTTGGGTAAGAATTTTGCAGAATCCATGGAAATTTCAATCATTGACTCATTATTTTAATTGATTTGCTACAATCCATTAATATGACATTATAAAATATTTTATTTGAGGCTGCAAAGAAGAAATAATGATTAAATTGGTCCATTAAACATCTAACACACATATTTGGCTTCTCTCCTTGGCGCCTGATGAATGTTTTAGGCACACTGTGTGTTTACACTACCAATTGCAAACACGAGGGGTTGCCTTTCAAGTACCCAAGAAACAATATTTTGTTGGAACAATTTATGAATACATATGATGCATAATTGATTAGAGAACAAGAAATGTAGTGTCACAAATAGTTATGCAAAGAATGAGACTTTTAATTGTGTTAATGGAGACATGTATAAATCAAAACACCTTTAGACAACACTTGTAGAGAAATTTGATCTAAAACCATAACCATATGTGGGTGAAGGGTTCAGTCTAATTGAGGCAATGAAAGACAAAGGTTTGGTGTGGGAGGCAATTGTAAATGAAAATAAGCTCTTGGATTGAGCACTTGGGAAGGAAGTTCCATATGTTTCTATTTTGAGTAGATTGTTTGATTGTATTACATTTAACATTAAAATTTATTTTTCACTCAAATTGGGCTATACTTATATTAGATAACATATCACTTCTTTATTCATCTATTCTCTTCTTACATATGTGATGATATTGATTTATAACGTTTCCTTTACAACATCCAATGCAAATGCTAGTTACATCTCTTCTTGAAATTGATCACTCCAAACATTAGTCTACAATTTTGCCCTCTCCCATTGGATTTGTTGAACTAATTTTAGCCATTGATTTGAATTGTGTTTCATATGGTAATTAGATTAAGCAACATCTATTTTCAGTTACCAGCTAGATGTGGGTGGTAATACCCGCCATTTCCTCGAAGGCCCAACACAAGCCTCGACCTACCATTGCATAACTACATAGGTCATTTTATCCGGCGTGGTTGGTTTACCCAATGATGTGGCTTGAATGTTGCCCCACTGCATACGTCATTTGACACTCCTCCTCTGCGTCTTCACTTAATTAAAGCATAAGTACAAGAAAATGCTTTAAGTGTGGGCATTTCATAATAAGAGTTATTATTATACATGTCGTTGCTAAACAGGCTAACCTTATTTCTATTTTATATCACATTGGAAAGAAATTAACCCACTGTGGGCCTTTCAAGACACACTTGAATGCAGATATTAATCAAGTCACCTGAATCCAAATTATTAAATATAAAAATTGGAAATTCTTCTTGGATCTCATGTTCAATCTCTATAGAACAATGATCATGACTGTTTACAAACCGATTCCAATATTCCAGTTTGTCTGTGAACAATTTATTATAAATCTGCTCCGGTAATATGACCAACCCAAGCGACAATGGTGGGTAAATAATCTGTATAAACTTGTGCAAATACACTTTCATATTGGTTGGTTGCTTGAATCAGCATCGCCAATAACTCCTACCAGAATACAGTCCATTAGTGAAATGATGGAGAGAGCTTGTACTCGTTTCAATTGTTTTTCTCATTTAGATAAGTCAACACAATTGTAGCAATGATCACACATGCAAAGTTTCTCGATTATCTAGCTGGGTGCCTGAAATTCAGTTAAGGCAAAGGCCATATAATGCATCGTTCTCTCTTCTCATTTAAATAAGTTAACACAATTGTAGCAATTATCACAAATACAAAGTTTCCTGATTATCTAGCCGGGTGCCTGAAATTCAGTTAAGGAAAAGGCCATAGAAGGCATCCTTCTTTGTCTTCGCTAATTTCAAAATAAAAAAGCAGACTCATGAAGGACTATAGCCCCTTGTTCCCAATATTATGCAAAGCACATGGATGTCCACATTATAAATGATTCCTAGGTCGTGGCTTTAAGGATAGGAAAACAATATGCATGAATCTAGAGCTATAGAATATCATACTTTCCGGAAAATATGAACATTATATCCTGACTTACAGAAGCATAAAATCTCAAAATATCATACTTGTTGTTTATTATTTGGACGAGAATCACCAATAGTAATAATAGGCGTTACTAGCAGATGCGGCTCCTAACCAAAGCGAACTGTAGTGCTCTTCAATCCCATCCATTATTGGAGGAGGTGATTGCCATGGCGACGGTAGTGCTCCTCTTATCGCAGTCCTTCGGTAGAAGGACATATGATGAAGAATGTATTGCAGATCCTGTTATCGTTGTTACAAACGTTTCAACTTAGGGTGGTTGCTCGCAGGTCCAGCCTTCGAATCATGTAACGTTGCTGAGTGTGAACAGAAAGGAAAACGAAGGCGAAGAGGTGGTCGTTAAAAGGGATACATCAGAGGTATTGTGATTTAGGGTTTCTCTTCCAGGCCTTTTCTTGTTGCACCTCCCTACTTATCCAAAAGTTGGTCAAATGAATACTGACGTTTGCTAACGTGTATCTAAATTGTGACGTGGCTATGTTTCTTACGTGGAGAGGGACATTCCCTGATCTGTACAGTTAATTTTCTTATTAGTCAATTTATTTTGTTCTTAGCACCTCTCTACAGTCGCCATGGCAATCACCTCTTCCAATAATGGATGGGATTGAAGAGCACTACAGTTCGCTTTGGTCAGGAGCCGCATCTGCTAGTTGCGCCGTAGGGCGTTTCTCTATGAAATAAACTCTGCTATATGCCACGTGCACTATTTTGGGCGATTGATTTGATATGTTAGAGGATTGAAAGAATTCCCACCGCCAGATGATCAAAAGCGGTTGTAAATTCGTTAACGTAACGACCCTGTGTATCCTGATTCCCCTTTCCTGACAATGGCCCTTCGTCAATCGCTACCTCAATGGCTATTTTTGAGCTGCCTATTATCGCTGGTTCGATTCTCGCGTGATCGGAGCTCAAATCTTCAAATCTTCCATTCTTTTTGTCCAGGTGGTCCCCTGTTCCAATTAGTTTTTAATGAAAGAATTAACCGTTAGCGTCTCTGATACACGAAAAGGTTTGGTTGGCTGGTGGGTTCTGTAGACTCTCGAAACCATGCCCAAATATTTCGACTTCCAAGATTTGCAAGTGATCACAGCTTATCTTGATTGTGCTTTAGGATTTGCAACTGAATTTAAAAGTAGGAGCATGATCATGGATTTTTTCAGCTAGGAGTCTTTGTTGAAAATATAATTTCAACTTGCAGTGCTGCATTTAATTCACAAAACCATCTGAATTTCACAAAACCACTTAATTTTATTGAACCTCTTTTCATGAAAAGTGATTTTCCTCCGAACAGACCCGATGCAATCACTTTTTGATGCATGTCCTTTGTACGTTTTCCAAAACAGCCTTTCATAACGTTCAGCAAATAAGGGACATAACTTTCAGCAAATAAGGGGCGTCCGATATTGTTCCGAACCGTTCGATTGAAAGGATGATATTGTTCCTAACCTTTCGATTGAAAGGATGGTGGATGTCCGTCCGATTAAGCCAAAATTGCATATAGGCGGGGAATGACATTGGATGGTGGATGTCCGTCAGATTAAGCCAAAATTGCATACAGGCGTGGAATGACATTGGATGGTGGATGTCCGTCCGATTAAGCCAAAGTTGCATACGGAGCCTGCAGGGAATCGGAATGACATTGGATGGTGGAATGACATTGGATGGTGGATGTCCGTCCGATTAAGCCAAAGTTGCATACGGAGCCTGCAAGGAATGACATTGCCTGAAGTTTTTGGTTGACAGCAAGTAAAACATAAATGAAATTAAATGTGTTCGTAGAGTATTGGTAAAAAGTTTTAATTTTAATGTTTTTTATTTCTTACGGAGGTATGGGCATAGTAAAAACGTATTTATGTGTTATGGCAGGATGTCAGTCAGATTAAGCCAAAGTTGCATACAGGGCCTGTAGGAAATGACATTTCTCTCTTAAGAGGATGAAGTTTGTAACAGCCTGTTTATTAATGAATATAAAGTTTTATGTGTGTGAAAAACTCTGAGCTTCTCCAGCAATCTATTTTAAGCTTCCATGTGTTAAAAATCATGTGGCAAAAGAGTATTACTCTCTGTTCACTGACTTTGTTTTTGGAATTTATCAGAAAATTCCCAACAGTCTTGGTAGTCTATTTCATCTAATCTATTTTTTGCAACATGTAAGAATGGCACTTTCTTGATTTTTTTGCCACATTACACTCACATTTTCTTCATTTCCATATCTAATTCCCTTCTCTAATGCTTTTATTTTTTTCAATTCATTTTTCTCTGAATTAAATGTGTTATTTTACAGACTTTGTATATCTGTAAATTGGTCGTGAGCTTCTCCAGCAATCTATTTTAAGCTTCCATGTGTTAAAAATCATGTGGCAAAAGAGTATTACTCTCTGTTCACTGACTTTGTTTTTGGAATTTATCAGAAAATTCCCAACAGTCTTGGTAGTCTATTTCATCTAATCTATTTTTTGCAACATGTAAGAATGGCACTTTCTTGATTTTTTTGCCACATTACACTCACACTTTCTTCATTTCCATATCTAATTCCCTTCTCTAATGCTTTTATTTTTTTCAATTCATTTTTCTCTGAATTAAATGTGTTATTTTACAGACTTTGTATATCTGTAAATTGGTCGTGAGACATGGGAGCACCTCACTCATCCACATAATTTTTTTTATTCAAAAAATAAACTATCCTTATTCTAAAATAATAAATTGGTGGTGAGACATGGGAGCATCTCACTCGTCCACATAATTTTTTTATTCAAAAAAATAAACTATCCTTATTCTAAAATAAGCATGCCACACTAATTAATATATTAGTTATATAATTAATATTATTTGTTTTGAATAATATTATGTCCTTATCAAGAGTTTTAGGAATTCACTCATCCACATATTTTTTGTTATCAAAAAATGAAAATATCCTTATTCTAAAATAAGCATGCCACATAATTAATATTGTTAGTTATAATAATTAATATTATTTTGTTTTCAATAATATTA
>APFE031369763.1:0-13714 GCA_000404065.3 Pinus taeda | reverse complement strand
GGGAGGGTTGCATAATTGAATTAGGATCATTGATATGATGGTAGTAACGTAGCTATTGAATGGGTTGAAACTTTCCATGCTTATTTTGAGTCTTGAAATGGTCAAGGCTCCATTGGATATTATAAAATGTCAAAATAATTATAATGGAAGAATTCAATTTTCCAAGGGGCCAATGACCTGGTGGGACCATGGAAAGCATGGTAGTTATGTGGACTCAAAGGTGTTGTGTTTCTCTCATGATGTGACATGTGGCATCCTAAATCAATTTTTTGGAGGGAACAAATGGCCAAAAGATATTGACATGAGGCCCACCCATGGGAGGCCACATGGAATGGATGAAATCATGATGACATCATAAAGTGGGGTAAATGATTTAACAATTATTTTCTAAAATATAGGTAGAAACTGTGAGGTGAAACACAATATGTGTAAATTGGCTACTTAGTTATTTTCCTATGGACAAAGCATGAACTATGTACATGTAAATATCTACGTTGATTGACATTAGAAGTTGATTTCAATGTCTTTAAGTCCACATTTGACTTAGTGAAATAAAATCATAGATTCATAGAGATACATCACACACTAAGACTAAATAATTTTTTTGTAAAACGTATTGATTCAGTCAAAGCGGCCTATAATTTGTAATAAAGAGGAGATTTCAGGAAAATTAGTGCTTTAAGTATGAAAATAAGATTAAGTCAAATACAATCACAACTATTTTTAACTTAAATGCAAACTTCACCAATTTATCACTCTAATCACCATTTCAAGCATACAAAATATAACTAATTTTGATGATTTAAATTTAAAACACAATAATTACTAATAAATAAGAAAAATCTAACTAAATCCCACACCTTATCTATGTTCTGTTATCAAGCTAGATTGTTACAGGAAAAACAGAGCACGCATTACATGAATTTTCCGAAAGTTATAAGAATATTGTAGGAATTTTACAAGGGATTAAAGGAATTCTATAGGATTAGAAGAATTCTGTAAGATTACCAAAAATCACAAAATATGCACATTTTATACAAATAAAATGTAGTTGATCAAAAATTGAATTCAAACGACATTAAATCAAGAAAACATAAGTTAAAAATATGTACAACACATACCATGGGGCCCTCCTGGTGCTTTTTGCCAATGAAAATGGTTAGAAACTAAGGAACACCACTTCATATATGTTCATAAAAACTATTCATGTACTAAAATCACTTTAAAACTTAGTACAAAAAATAGTCTTATTCATAAAAAGTAAAATAAAACATCTCACTAACTTATATGTCCAACAATCATCCATTTAATACTAAAATCTATCAAACTAATATTGAATTTTCCCACATACTGGGTCAATTAAGCGTTTTCAACCAAAATAAAATATTTAAAAACGAAGAAATAATGATCTTCACATGGCCTCCCCAATCCTTAATGACTTGTATGCTAACTTCCAGCTACAACTGACCAAATTCCCACTGATGGAGAGGATTTAAGAAATTTCCTAAATGACCTGCAAGATTTGTTGAGTGGATATGTCGCATTGACCAACCTTTGACTCATGGATTTCAAGAAGCTACGAGAAGGTCAGGTATATATTCCTCCATTAAACAAACATCTTGATCATGCTCCATATTTCAAAATCCCATTAGATGATTTGGACCTCCACCAAACTTAAATAGATTACAAGAATTATGCATTTGTTAATTTCTTGTAATTATAGGAATTTCTTTAAAGTATTGTTTTACCCACTAATACATGAAATAAATTCATTTAATGAATATTTATGAATGAAAAGGAAAATATATTTTCCATAAAAGACTACACTACAAGGAAAATACCTTCAAGTGGAGGTAATAACAATTTTTTTTAATGTTATAAAGTTTGCAGAACTTGTAAAAAAAACATCCACTAAAACATCCATTTGGGATAGCATATATTTTAGCAGAGGTTTTAACGGAACTTCATCACAACTGAAAAATATAGGCCGACAGAGGTTCTAGCAGATTGGTTTTTCTTGGTGCATTTAATGGAACAATTAACACCTATGTGCTACATATATAAAAGCACCGGGCATCATACATAACTAAAAGCATTAAGACATTGAATTCAAAGACTACTAGTGCGTAATATATACTACATTGGTGCTAAGAGATAAAAAAGTCCTAGGGCCTCCTTCTAAGGAATGACATTGGGGCACGCAAAAAATAATTGTTGCGTGGTGCTTTTTTTTAAGCTTGCAACATCGATGCGTATGGTTTGTACAAATTCCCCTGTACAGTAGTTGTACAAAAGGACTGGTGTTGTTAGTTTTCATAATGCATCAGGTTGGAAATGATATTTTGTGGGACTGGGAAGTTAGTTATATGAAAGTACTAGTGCATTAAGAATTACAATGTATGACAACATTAATCTCAAACAAGACCGGTTCTTGAAGAGATAAATGCACTATTGCTCTCATTTTCTTAAAATGCACTAGGCAGGCAAAAGTATGTCGTCACTGTGTTTTTATAGATGCACCAATTTTTTGAATGAAATTTTCTCTTTTTTGGAAACACCGACCTGTGAAAATGTAATTATTGTAATATTTTAAACCTGTTATTCATTGAAAAGAATGACATATATCTTATAACATTATTCATATAAATTAAAATTTGATTAGTGCATTTGTATATGACGTTTGGATTAATTTTTTATATTATTAGATTTTTCATCTGTTCATTATAATATTTCATCATCCATATATTTAATCTGTGGCGTAACATTTCACAATGACATTAGATGATACAATAGAATAAATTAAAATGTATTTTATTATATATCAATAAGAAGCTCTTTGTCATACAAATTGATATTTTTACTGGCAACCTCTTGTCTTTCCATTGGGACACTACATTAAACAAAATGTATTATTTTCATAGATAATTATTTAAAAAATACAACATATTGCATTGATATCCAAATCGATCATCATTCTTCATTGGAACTATTGTTAGTGTTCAAGCTACTTCCGCGACTTGGGTTATTTAGAGGAATGCTTTTTTGATTGCATCGATTGTCTTTGTCTTCTTGATCTTGTAGTTCTACATGCAAACATAAAAATAAAGTGTAACGCGTGTATCTACATTGGTGAGAATTGTGAAAATTGAAATAAATAATATGCATCAATGTAAATCGAGTAGCAATGTACCATAGCAAGAAGTGACTCATAAAATTTGCACATGGTTTCAAACAAGTGCCATGCCTTTTTGTTTTAATGTGACATAGTTCCATACTTTGTTTCATGCATGTTTTAATATCTTTGAATAGTTCTTTTGCTCCAAAGTATTTTGGTGCTACACAATGCTCTTGGTATGTCTCTCTTCCAATTCACTCACATGAAATTTTGGGTAAAATGACGAAATGGTGAATAACTTTTTACTATTTAAAAGACTTTATGAAATAAGATTTTGAAAATCAATTGTCACTCATTTTTTAATTTTAAAAAAGAAAAAAAATCACACACATATATATATATCTATATATATATATATTTATTATATAATATATAATTAATAACTATATATATATATATAATATATATATATATATATAAATATATATTATATATATTATTCTTATTTATATTTATATTATATTATTTATTTATTTTTTAAAATTTTTTTTTTTTTTTTTCATTTCTCCACACATCGGTGCATCTGATATTCAAGTTCATTGGTGCATTTATTAAAAAAAATGCACTAACATTGCTGGGGTGCAAAAATGTTTTCAACGCACCGACATGATACATTTTTTTTAAATCCCTAAACGACGTGATTACTTTTTTTGACGCAATGGTGCAGTTTCTATTTAAAAGCATTAGCGCTCTATTTCTTATAAGAGAACCAAGTTGGTTGATTTGTTTTTTTTAATCAAGAAACAGGTGCGTACCGATGTTAATTTTTTTTAAATGCATTGGTGTGTTTTTGTAGAAGAGAATTGATATGATAATATATTTGTTTTCAGAATGTCAGAACCGATGTGGGTATTATTTGAATGCCCCAGTCTTGTTAATTTTTTAAACACATTGATGTGCTTTGTTATAATAAGTGCACCAGTTGGATTCAAAAGCTATCCAAAATTTTAATTTCAGATAAAATGGCATATTAATCTGAAATTATCCTTAGGATGCATCCACATGAATTACAATAGTTCATAGTATACATTTTCTGCTTAAAGTCAACTTATTCTTGAAAAATATTCTGAAAACGATATTGTAATTCAGATTGTGGTTATATGGTCATCAAGATTAATTTTGGATATGGGCACAGATTTTTATTTCTGACTTTTCTCAAATGTAGTGATAAAATTTCAACAATATCAAATGTCCAACTCTTCAAATTGCAGCTTGTTCCATATCCTTGGTCGAATTCCATCACAAAGTTCTCCCTTTCCATCTCCAATAAGTTCATATTTTATTTATATTTCAATTATCTAATTGATTTTTTTAATCCGTGTCATTTTGAATAAACATGTATCCAAAATTGAAGGAACTTGATTAAGAATCAAGGTGATGCAGAAAGTATTACTCCATATTTTTAAAAACATTAGAATCTCTTTTCAGGAGCAACATACCGCAAGCAATTTATAGATGAAAATGGACAACCTCTTCACCTTGCCAATTGGAACAATATGGAATCTTCCAACCGCAATCATGGATCAATGATGGTAAATTGTTTGCTTCAATGTAATTTCAACAAACCAATTGCATTGATGTGATTACCAATATCATTCAAATTGTACAAATGATGTTCAATATTTTTTTAAATTAGGATTCTAGTGATGATGAGTGACCCACCTACCATCTTCTAGAATTCCCCACTACAATGTCAAATCAAGAGAATACTACATTAAGGGAAAGAATCAAAGAGGAAGCATACAAAGAATGGTTGAATCAACCACTTATTCAGTTCCCACTACATCCAAATTCACCAATTAGGAATGAATACAACAATAATATTTTTTCATCATAGGTTGGAAATGGAGGAAATCAAATGGAGGTTGGTATGGATGATTACTTGTGGGATACAACTACCATGGTAGTAATGTTCTTATATGCATTCTAAAATGATGAGTTAGGGCATGATTCTCATATCATTGGTACCTTATTCGAAAGATTGAAATTTGCTTCCAGCACCTATCTCTTTAGACCTGGAGGAAAGTTAAGGTCTACTTAGCGGGGCACAATCATGTTGTTGTACAACGTGAAAGAAAATTTTGGCATGTTAAATGCATGTTGCATGGTAATGTTGGGAATGGGTTCCCCCAAGGATAGTTTTGGGGCTAAAAGTCCATGTTTTGGGTTAATTTTGTAATAAAGTTGTAAAGTCTCCACATTTTGTGGTTGTGGAGCACGAAGGTGTCAAGAGTCATAAAGGGTTGTCCACCCTTATTTTTTAAAGTGTAAAGTCAGCTGCAAATATCCATCCATGGTCTACGGACCATGGGATTGTATAAAAAGGAGCTAAGTAAGTAAGCTCTAAGTAGTTAGTAGACAAGTTTTGAAGTCTTGGTACAGAAGTTTAAGTGTTTCGAGTCTTAGTGTAGGTAGAGGCTCTGCAACTGAGTGCGCAGAGGCCTAGGGTGGAAGTCCGTAGTTGAGTGCGCAAACCCCCTGCAACTGTGTGCCTAGGGCAGATAGAGTTTGTATTAATCTGAAGATATCAATAAAGAGAAGTATTCTATAAATTCTGTGTATTTATTTCCTATTAATGCATCTGGTTATACTGTGTTTTGGGTTTAATTTACAATGTTTATGTGATGCGTGAATATATGTGATTATATTAGTTAATTGAACGCAAGTAAGAATATTAGTTTACACAGTGCTAACTGGGAGTGTTTAGTAAGATAAGTAAAGCACTTAAGATAACTTGGGAACCTATACAATACGCTGTCATAGCAGTGCAAAAGTACCTGGATCAGGGGTTAAGGCTGCATGAAGGCTAATCATACACCTTCACAGGGGTACTGAATTGCGAAATAAAGGGGTAGACTGACAGAGCCCTAAGGCTTAGTGACCTACACGAAAGTAGGAACAGAGGGTATAAACCAACATCACGACCATCTTAAGGTGCGGAAACTTGGTTCCAACATCCCCCCATACTGCTTCAGGTGAGACTTCAGTCTGCGCTTTGCAGGTTGATGCCGAAAGGGCGAGTAGAGTAGGGATTTGTTTGGCTAACTAACTCTGAACCTAGGTTAGGCCCCACAAAACCAACGTGTAATATTGAGGTAATTGACCTACA
The DNA here is from genome assembly GCA_000404065.3 of Pinus taeda. Lineage (NCBI taxonomy): Eukaryota > Viridiplantae > Streptophyta > Pinopsida > Pinales > Pinaceae > Pinus > Pinus taeda. The sequence goes on along the minus strand of APFE031369763.1, from coordinate 7,430 downwards.
TGATTGATAAAGTTACTTATGTTTTGTCACACAATCAAATTTTAAAGTGGTCAATTTTTTGAATGTTAAATATTGACATTGTATAACTATATTCCCCACCAACTGTAGGATATTCAAAGATAAGGTTCTTCCAAGCGATAATGTCTTGACGAATACTTACGAAGAGTTAAAGAAATTGTTGAAAATGTTGGGTGTTGGGGTACATATCATGTCATGCATGTACGGATGACTGTATCCTATATAGAGGAGAATATGCAGACAAAGAGATATGTCTAAAATTTGGGCATGAAATGTACCGTAATTAAAAGAAAATGGGTAAGTCACATGGTCCTCCTCATAAGATATTAAGGCACATGCCTATAATCTAAAGGATTCAAAGAATCTTTCGTTGCAAAGAATTAGCTATGCTATAGGGATGGCATGCCTCACACAAAAGTGAGTCAGGAGTTATGTAAATCCAAATAGTTTCAATAGCCATGAAGCATATAGAGGATACATGGCATAAAAATTTCAAGCATGAAGTATGAACTCTACTACTCAACATAGCCATGGATGGCATTGCCAGGCTAAGAGGTAACTCCTCAAACGAATTGTGTTTATTCATTAAGATTACTCATGGTTATATACATGAGGGAGTGACTCTTGGGCTTCACCTCTTGATGGCTTTTCATTTTCCATTATCTACTATTTACATTATTTACAAGTATTCACCCAATCCTAGTCATTAGGTGTCAACATTCCCCCTTTAATCTGAAGGGATGTTAGTGAGTCCAAGCATCATTCTGAATCTTTCAAACTTTTCTCTTCCAAGCACTTTGGTGAAGATTTCTGCAATCTACTCATTAGTGGAACAATAGCATAGATGGATTGTCTTGGCCTCAACATGATGTTGAATCAGATGGTATTTTGTATTGACGTTCTTTGTTCGATCATGGAACTTTGGGTTATTGGCTAACTTTATTGCATAGGTGTTGTTAATCATGAGTGGAGTTGAATGTACTTGTTTTACCTGCAAATCTTCCATAATTTTCCTGAGCCACACAATTACTTTTTTTGCCTCAACTGCTACCACATATTATACCTCTATTGTGGAATCTACTGGAACTAATTGTTTGTTTGATCTCCAAGAAACAACTCCTGATCCAAGAATCATAACATAACCTGAAGTAGATACCATAGTTTCTTTGTCTCCATCAAAGTTTGAATTAGAGTATCCAATCAAGTTGAAGTCACCCACATGTAGATACTTGAGTCCGAAGTCTTAGGTTCCCTTCAAGTACTTTAGAAATATTTTTGCAACAGAACAATGTCCCTCAAAAGGTTTTTCATAAACCTAGAGAGAATTCCAATAGCAAACAAAATTTCTAGTCTAGTAGTAGTTAGGTAGTTGAGACTTCCTACAAGTTGTATATACTTTGTTGCATCCTCAAATTCTTTTCCTTCAATGGATGTGAACTTTAAGTTTTGTTCCATTGGAGTAGTGAGAGGATTTCACTCAGCCATGTCAAAACTGTTCAATATATCTCCAATGTACTTCTTTTGAGAGAGGAATATAGACTTCGGATGTTGATTTACTTCAATACAAAGATAGTAGTGAACATAGGCCAAGTCAGTCATTTCAAAACATTTCCTCAATTCCTTCTTTATGGATGAAATGTATCTATCATTTTCCGCTATCATCAAAAGATCATCTACATATACCACAAGATATACAACTATTTTTCCAACTTTCTTGACGAACTGAGTTTCATCATCAAGATCATAATGTTTGAAGTTGAGTTTCAGAAGATGCTCAGTTAACTTTTCATACTAGGCTCGTGGTGCTTTCTTAAGGCCATACAAGGAGTTCACAAGATTGCATACTTTATGTTCATGTCCCTTCACACCAAATCCTTTTGGCTAGGACATAAAAAGATTTTCTTTCAGATCTCAATTCAAGTAGTTTTTACATCCATTTGATGGAATTTCCAACCGTTCTGAGCCGCGGAGGCAAAGACTGGCCAGATGGTACCCCATTTTGTTGTGGCAGCAAAAGTATCCTCATAATCGACCCCTTCCTTCTGTGCAAAACATTTTTCCACAAGACTAGCTTTGTGCTTTTCAAGTGAGCCATCAACTTTATACATGTTCTTGTAGAACCACTTGTAGCCAATTGGTTTGGTTCCCAATGGAGGATCAACCAGCTTCTAAGTTCCATTATTTATCAATGCATCATACTCTTTTTGCATCACTTCTTTCCATTCATCATGAGAAGCAACTTATTTGAAGGAAGTTGGTTCAAAATATGTAGACAAATTTGGTTCATAATCATAAGAAACATCCATATCAACAGGTGAACCAGAACATCTACATCACATCCATTTTTCTTGGTTGAATTTCTTGTTCTTGTCTTTCCAACCTCATGAGGATGAACATTTTCAAGTTTCTTTATCAACCACTTTAGGGGATTCTTTTTGAGATGGTCTAGGTTGTTTAGTTGACTGAGTTGGGATTGAATCAAGATTGAGTCTCCCAATTCTGTCAACCAAATGACTTAAAGTATCATCAGTGGTTGGAGTTTCATGTGGGGGAGAAAGTGATTCAAAAGAAGATTCCACAGATTGATCCAATATAGGAATCCCCCCTTAAATATGTGGAATCTGATTACCAAATTCTTGAAATGATTTTGCATGTACGAACCTATCCAAGCGAACAAGTTGTTTCTCAACAACATTGTTAGCTTTAGAAGATTAAAAAAGTATTGCACTCTAGATACAACAAACATTCTGTTAACTTCATCATAGAGATGGTATGCCTTGGAGGTATTTGAATACCCTAAGAAGATACACTTCCTTGCACCAAGTTTGTTTCTATGTACCTTTGGTACCAAGATGTAACAGGTGGAACCAAAGACCCTGAGATGCTTTACTGGAGGAATGTGGCCATACCACATTTCATAAGGAGTCTTGTTTCTCATAACATTAGATGGACATATATTCTTTACATATACAACACATAGGATTGCAACAGCCCAAAACATCAATTTTACATTCTTGAAAAACATCATGGAACGTACCATATTTAAGATTGTCCTATTCATTCTTTTAGCTACTACATTTTGTTGGGGATTATAAGGCACAATTGTTTGATGTTTGATCCCATGCTGGCGGAGATAGTTTTGAAATTCATTTGAAGTGTATTGTTTTCCATTATTAGAAAATAGAGCCAATATGAGATTTTGCATCATTTTCAATCCATGTACGAAAGTTCTTGAATGTTTGAAAAGCATCAGATTTGTTCTTCAATAAATAAACCCAACACATTTTGGTGTAGTCATCAATAAATGTCATCATATATTTATTTCCATTTATAGAAGGAACAGGCATTGGCCTGCATAAATATGAATTAATGAGTTCAAGTTTTGTATGTGCTTTGGAATGTGAATCATGAAAAGACTATTTTCTATGCTTGCTTAGAATACAAGCATCACATTGCTTAAGTTTCCTAGGAATTGTATGCAAACCAATAACAATATTTTTCTTCAACAAGTGAAGGTTGTCATAGTTCAAGTGTCCAAATATAGCATTCCATAAAAGACTTGATGGAAATGTACCTTCATCATAATGAGAAGAGTATGAGAAATTTTATGCATAAGCAGAGGTACCTTGCAACTTTAGAAGTCTTTCTTCTTCTATCCCCGTCATGACAAGTGAGTGATCTGATGCTTTTATCACCTCAACCTTGCCATAAAACATATGAATGGAGTGTCCTTGCTAGTGGATGTGAACCAAGGACATAAATTTTCTCCTCAACTGTGGGAGATGTAAAACATCATGTAGAAGAAAGTTTGGAAGACCAGGCAATTTGAGCCTGATTGTGCCAAGCCTTGATTGTTTGAGTTTGGATTTGTCTGCAAAGTATACTTCTCCATCAAAACTATCACTAAATTATTCAAAAAATATATTCTAAAAGTCATGTGGAAAGTTGCTCCTGAATCAAGAAACTAATCATTTTTCCAAGAAGCAAGTGAAGAATTAAAAAAGTCTTCATTTATTCCAATATTACAATGTACCACAACATAGTGAGCAGATTCAGGTGCTTTACCTTTCTCTTTGTCATTGGTTTTACCTTTGGCTTGACTTCTTTCTTGCTCAATTTTTTCCCAAGGCAACTTTTCATGTAGATGCATCATGTGATCCATCTCTATTGCAATGTATGCAATGAATATCCGATTTTTCTCCTTGAAAGTGTCTACCCCCGATGCCTCTAAAATTTCTTCTTCATCTTCCTCTTCAACCATCTCTTCCTCTGGAATAGTCTTGAGCATGATTCTTCTCTCTATGTGCAAGACACCTAGATTATTCAGAAGACAGAGAAGATGTTTTTCCCCAAAAGCTTTCTCTCTCTCAACAAATTTCTTCACAAGGGAGTCAAAGGTAATCTCTTTTAGGTTTCCATTTGCTTGCAATGAATCAAGGTAATTTGAATAAGTGGGATAAAGTGCCTTGACAAAAGCCATCAAAGGAATGTCTAATTCAACATTAATGACTTTGATAGCATGCATAATAGATCTTACTTATGATGTTAGAGCAAGAGGATCATCATTTTGTAATTCAAGACTAAACAATTTAATCATCAATTGGACAAATTGAAGCTCAGAGTGTGAGTCATAGAGTTCCTTAAACTTCTGTAAGGCTTCAAAAGCATTTGAAATTGGTGAAATATGGAAACTCATCTCTTCATTTACAGATGTTGCATTCAAGGCATAGGCCTTACTGTTCTTGTTTTCCCAAATGGAGAATTCGTTGTCTGAGGTAGGATTTGCAAGTTCATTATCTCCTTCTCATGGACACACTCTTTTCCACAACTCATTGAAAATGAGAGTGTTTTTTATCTTCTTCGACTATTCTAGATAGTTGTATTTTCCAGAGAGAACTAATCCAACTATAGAGATAAATGAATGCATTTAAAAATGTGTACTATGTAAAAATTTATGTTGGGTGTGGAGACTGATTATCTTCTTCATTCAGAGGTATCACCACATTGGACCCCATTTGTAATTTGGCAGAAATGCCACCTGTTATTTGTGCTACAAGGGGTTGTAGGTGGGGGCTCAGTGATCAAGGCTCTTTTGTTTATAGATGCATGAAAAGAATTACATAAACCATTTGTAGCTTAAAAAAAGAGAAACTTAAATGTGCACGTGTAAGAAGAAGAAGAAGAAACACATGAGAAGACAATAAGACAAGAACTTTATAACGGAGTTCATCCCTCCTGGGGTATGTCTCCAGGCCCTGCTCGATCAATGGGGAGGCCTTCATTCATTAAAAATGGCATCAAAAGAAGTTACATTCATCAATTTACAAAATCGAGCATTATACCTCCATGCTGAAAAGTGCCTAAAAATTGGAGAGCTCTGTTGTAGAAACTGACACCACCAATGGATTCCCATCGCTGAGAGGTGTAAAATCCATATAAAACTTGCCCAATTCTGATACTGGACTAAAATCACCCTCCTGCAAAAATTTTGCTTATGCAAGGTTCCACCAGTGTTTATGAGTGCTCACGGTTCCACCACCTTGTCTTGAAATTCATGCCGCTGATATCCTCCTTTGCAAATGGTAAAAGAATGAGTTTAAATAACTTAATCAAATTAAACCATAATGTTGTTATGGTTTATTTTTTACCAAACCCCATTTTTAAATAACCATATAAAAATTGCATGCTTCTTTTAAATACATAATATATATTTTTAAATTTCATTGGGGAGTGGGCTCGTACTCTACGGGACTGCACTCACCAATCCCCAAACTATGGAACCACATTGATAATTTCGCTATACGTTGAATCTTATGTGGAGGTGGGACCACCACGTGGTTGCCTCCCCCAACCACCATATCTTCGTAATCTTCATGCATTGATTGTTTGCACTTTTATGGAACTTCGTTGGATTTCAACTTTAGGTTATATATATCCACCACTTAATTTAACCCAAACCTTTTACCACATTTTTCCATAAATATGGCATACATTATTTCCATTGGGATATGTGCCACAAATGGCATACGTTGGTTGGCAACCATATTCCATACGCTGCAATGCTTTGACCTTCCACATATGTTGGTTGTTTTCAAACGGTTTTTGGATTTAACTATATGTATTATATAGTTTTGTGGAATGATTTGCATGCTAAGGTTGGGATATGGGTTTTGATAAATAAATAAATAAATAAATAAATAACAATATATATATATATATTATATATTTATATTATATATATATATATTAGTTTAATATTAACTATTTTAAAATTTAGTTAATATAAGAATGACTTAGTTTGATATGGTGGGTAGTTATGATTTTGGGTAATTTTTATCTATATAGCTAATTTTAATAACTATATAAAAATTATAGTTATAACCAAATATCCCCTGTTTGCTTGTGCAGGTTTTAGGACGCCAATAAAGGGCTGCCATGTGTCAGTGTTTGATGGCTGCCATGTGGGTCCCACGTGCTGACTGGGATGCCATGTGGCACACTGTGGGCCCCATTTTTCCTCTGCCATACCAATCTTTGAAGAGCTCTATATTTTGCATACGAGCTCGGATTGACAAACCGTTTGCACGATCACGGTCAAGAAGATGAGTCCTTTCAACTGATGCCATCAAATTATCCTTTCAGCCACTTTGAATTTCGAGCCTTTATCCATTCCCTTGGTGTCTCGAGATCCTCCTGGATCAATCCTCCCTACTGAGGAGCTTTTGGTCCTCCAAAAGCATGGACAATAATTTTCATCTTCTTTGTACCTTGTCTGCATCACAAGTGTCCTCAAAAGGTCTCACTTCCATCTCCTTCACCTTTGTTCTTCATAGCCTTAAGCGACAAGCCGACACCTACTACCGCTGCAATGTGTAGTACATTGGTTTTGTAAATTACATACTTTGAATGACATGAACAACTAAAAACCCAAATGTCACATACTCGGTGGTCAAGTTTACAACAGGATGGACGCAATACCCCAACTATGACAACAAGGTCGACTTATCATGGTTGTTCCTGTAGGAATTTACAGGGTAAGTTCCTCAGACAGAACACCAAAGGACACCGCTCACAAACATATCACATATTAATACACCAGTATTTTTGACGTGGTTAAAACCCTCAAAGAGGGAAACAGTCCACAGCCTGAGCCAACACAGCCACTTCAGGCAATTTATTAATAAAAGAATGAAAATTTACATAAGCTTCTTTCATGAACAGTTAACCTACAAATGACCCTCCATGCTCTTTAAATAGAGATCATGGACCAATCGGGTGTTAATTGTTCCGTACGTATCATGACCGTCAGATTGTAAGTTACAAAAGTACATAGTAAAGAAACACACTTTACCTAACTCTATACTATACCAAGTTATACTTAACTATTTCCTATGTGTTGGAATATCCTAACA
>APFE031369757.1:0-11838 GCA_000404065.3 Pinus taeda | reverse complement strand
ATTAAATGTGCAGAACTTAATTCCCCTGCAACCGTCGACTTGTTTTCTTGAGAAAGGCATCACCACTTGCTGTAATTAATACGCAGATAAGAGTTATAGGATATTTTGGTTATTTTATTGTTTAAACTCAGATATCTATTTTCTCTATAAATGTAATGAATAGTAGTTCTATTTTTTAAGAGATTGAATAGCAGTTTTGGTTTTTTTACTCTGAGAGAAAGAGAGAAGGTTAGAAGAACAATAGTGAGTCTCTTTTGTAAATGCACAACAGTGCTGAACATGCAATTTTCTGAGATAGAGAAAATTGGTTTCTGGAACTGAAGTGTTCCTTTTTGTAATCCCTCTGTCTAGAGGAAGACGGATTTGTATCAGCTTGTTTACTGTTTATGAATACAAGTTTACTGTTTACAAGTTTACTGTTTAGGTTGTTTACTGTTGTTGTTACACCAAGTGTCAAAATCACGTTGCTATTATACGGTAAGTCTAAAAGTGAATTGACGTCAATTGTTTTACGTTGTTGTTACACCAAGCGTTAATCGTCTTACGTTGTAAGTCAAAAAGTGACTTAACATAAAAAACACGTTGTCGTTACACCGTAAGTCAAAAAGTGACTTGACGTCAAAAATCACGTTGCTACAACACCATGATCAGCGTTGCTGCAACACCAAATTCTGTTGCTGCAACACCGTTTCCAGTAAGCAATTTTTTGTTTTTTCTGTGTTAACAAAACAGAGTGTTGTTCAGCGTTGCTGCAACACCATTTCCAGGAAAACGATTTTTTTTTTTTCAGTTTTCTGTGCAGAAACAGAGTAAAAAACAGAGCATTTTTTTTGTCTGTCTGTTATGGAATTTAGCAGAAAATTCCAACATAGGTAAGCTAAGGGCTTCCATTCTAATTTTATTGTTTTGCCAAGTCAAACTCTCTGTGCGTAGCGAGAAGGAGAAACGCCCGTCTTTGTCATTACAAAAACTAATTTTATTGTTTTGCCGAGTCAAACTCTCTGTGTAGTGAGAAGGAAAAACGACCGTCTTTGTCATTAAAAAACCCGGTTCATTCAACAATGGATGGTCCAATTCATGTCTGCCTTTATGCTATATATATTCCGGGCCAAATCGCTTCAGCATCTCAAACCGTTTGTTGTTGACTAAAGATGTAAATAAAGCTTGTGAATATATATATTCAATTGGTAAAAATAAATTATCTTTCATTAAAGATGAGAAAGATAAAAGTTAGTTATATTTTCAAGATATGGTAATCACCAATTTTCAGAATGCAACAAAAATGGATCCCAATGGAAAGAAACAAAAAGCAAGAGCAGCAAGGGAATTACACAATGCTACAATTTGACGTGAAGCTCTAAATATCTGCCCAAAGTATAAACCTTCTGCTCTGTACTAAATATTTGATAAAAAGAAAATAACAACAATGTGGCAGCAAAGTCTTGTAAATGCTAAAGATAAAACCGAAAATATGACCAATTCCAAAGAGACCAAAGCATAGACTGCACCAATGCTGCAATGGGATAAAATACCAACTCGGCCTCTAGAAAGAGAAACCTGCACCGCCATACCATCTAAACGAATAAGATTGACCCTCTTTCAAAACTATATTAAGATGATACTCCATCAAAATACCCACCGGTCATGATGACACGAAAGAACTAATGTGTCTTTTAGGCTTTGATCTCTAGGGCCTGATCTCTTGGAAGGAAATCAAAATCTTCAAACATGTATATTGCACTTGTGAGGGACAATTTGTTTAAAAAAATAAATAATACCTTTTGCCAGATTAAAGCAACAACTGAGAATGTAAGAAAAATGTGTCACCCATTCATTCGCCCCTCTACAAAGATAGTAAATATTCCCTAAAAACCCTTCCGAGCAATTCTCTCACTCGACCCTAAAAGCCCATTCGAACAATGTTCTCTCATGTGAAGATGATTGTGGAACATCAACCACATGAAACATTTCAATTTCAAAAAAACCTCCCACCACCACATTTGAATCATCTGAGAATCACTCTCTGAAATCCTTCACCCCTACTATACCTCTCCCACTCAGCCTCAAAGGCCACTTGGAGCTCAAGATCATTAGAGTGTGACAAGATAGGATTGGGAGAAACGTATCTAGCTAGCGAGGTGATTTTGTGATAATGAGAAATATTTTTCATATAAATAATTATATGATTTTTTTATTTTTTTATAGGCTGATCCAATATTTAAGTATGATTATATTTTCCACTTCTCGAAACCAAAGTCTTCTCTAACAAAATCATTGCTCACATAAACTAGATTATTTAAAAATTATAAAAATTAAACTTCTTTCATCAAGATAATAATATTTCATTCAATCACTTAATTTAAATCTAATTTTATATATATATATATATATATTAATATAATATATATATATATTAAAAAGTATTTATGGAAAGTAAGGATGTGTTTTAAATATTTATAAGTATGTTATTTAAAAATTGTAAATTTGATGCAATTTATTATATGTAAGTGATTTAATGGTTAAATGTTTTGTGTTTTCTCCTAAAAGGTTACTAATTTAAATACAAAGGAGTGGATAGTCTAAAATCTACCAAAGTGTACCTACTCTATCTCCTTTTGATTATAAATCTATGACCTCTCGTTGGGAAATACAACACTTAATAGTTAAGCCCACTCCATATGTTTAGATTTATCTATTTCTATTTTTTAATTACAATCGAAGCTTCAAATTTATCTAAAAAATGGTTATGTGTTATCTATCATTTTAATTAAGTTGATTAAGTACAAAAAAAGTCATATGAAATGATTTATGTTTATTTGAGAGTGTGCTATTGATAAATCATGATACTGACTTATATTATTGTAAAAAATATTATTTACAAACTAAGAAACTCCATAGTTAAGAATCTTGTTACATAAATTTTTAAAATATTTATATATTTCACTCATATATTAATTCTTTTTATAATTAGTAGGAGGAGAAAGAGGCATGTCTACTTTTAGAATAGGCTTTCAATAATTTTAATTTAATTATCAAAGGGATGGTAGAGATTTATCCTCCATGGCATATGCTAGAATATTCATGTTAGTGTATATATATCAAGATTAATATTTCAAATTGACTATTAAAAAAAAGGTCATATCAACACTTGTCATATTCTGTATGTGGCACTGATAAGTCACGATAGTCCCGCATGACATTGTAACAAAATCTATTTAAAAGTTAAAAAATTCTAAGATAAAGTGAAAATGAATCTCTATGGTTAAGAATATTGTTCAACTCATATATTAATTCTTTTTATAATTAATAATAATAATAAATTTAAATAGGTATATTTATTTAATTTTTTCGCATGTGAGATGTTATTGGTTTGAAATTTTTGTGCCCATATTTTTATAAATATATTCACTATAAGTCACGATAGTCGCCGCATGGCATTGTAACAAAATCTATTTAAAGTTAAAAAATCTTAGTAAGTGAAAGCTGAATCTCTATGGTTAGATATTGTGAAGTCATTATTAATTTCTTTTAAATTAATAATATAATAATTTAAATAGTTATAAAATTTTATTAAATTTTTTTGGCAATGTGAGATGGTTATTGGTGAGACATTTTGATGCCCATATTCTTATAAATATTATTCGATCATCGTAAAATTTATGTAGTATGATTTGTCTAAAATTAAAATTATTAATATATTTTTTTTATGATTTTAAAATAGTAATGTGAGATATCATGATGAATGTGATATTTATTTTATTAAATGATGTTTATAGTTACCAACTATTTAATTATATGATTTCACCTGCTATTTTTAAAAATAATATAATTTTATATGAAAAAAATATAATTATAAAATTAATAATTTAATTATTATTCTTGTGTTTATATTAAGAAACAACCCTGTTTTGCAAATAATTTCAGTGAACCAATCAACCTAAAAACCATATATCAAGTAGCGAAAGGAAAAAGAAATATCGAATTTACAGATTCTTTTCTAATTATCAACTGCATGATACTAGTGCTTTCTATCCAAAATTATACTCTCTTATTATAGGACATCAAAATATCATTAAGCTTAAAGGGATATGCAGACACTTTCGAAGGATGGAATGACATTGGATAAAGGAGCTCGGGAAACCTTTCGATTAAATATCGGAACGCTCCTTTTAATATCCTCGCCCTTTTTGGTTCCAATTCTGATTCACTGATTGATTTGCTTGGCTTGGATTTCTATAAATTTGTATTTTTAGGATTGTATTTCTAAAGTTTCATTCTGCATTACCAATTTATAGGATTGTATTTCTAAAGTTTCATTCTGCATTTTACAATTTATTGTCTGATGTAAAAAAATGTACTAGAAAATATTAAAATGTTTTTTTTACTGTATTAAAAAAAACTTTAAATACTTGGTAATGTACCTATTGGTTAATTTGTTTTCCACCACCGGTGTTAATGAGACCTTTTGGAAACAAAAAACTACAAGCATGGCACATGCATAGGCATAAGTCATTTTCTTATTTATCTAATAAACTTATTCATGGCATAAGTCATTTTCTAACTAAATTTCAGTGATTTTTTCTTTCAAATAAATATATTTTAAATTAGTTACTTTATAACTAATGATCATGAAATTTAAGATTAAATATCACCATTGACTTGGTAAATAGATCTTTACATAAATTAAAACATATAATGAAATTCAAATTTTAGATGTTTAAATAACTTAAAACATATAATGAAATTTAATTTTTTTAATTAAAATTTGAGAAGAGCTTACTAGTTTGTCTCTATATATAGTCTCGGAATATTCAAAAATTCATAATAAAAAATATTATTTATTAAATATCATATTGACTTTAAATAAATTAAAACCATAATGAAATTTATTATTTTTAATTATATAAAATTGATAATTTTAACTAAGTATTTTATTAGTAGTTGGAATAATTTTTAAAAATTGCGTAAATAAGAATACTATTAATTAAATTGCAGATCATGTTTTTACTTTTAAATAATATTTTCAATTTATTTTTTAACATCAATAAGAATGGCTATTTAAATTAGAGATTTCAAAATTTTAATTTAATTACAATGATTGTTAAGTAAATAATAAGGATTTAACTTTTGTAGAATATTCTTAGTAGTATACACAAATCAAAAGCTGAGATTTATTTCCAAAGTAGTTATCTATTTTTTCTCTTTTAATCAAATTTATTAGTTAAAAAAAAACCATATGAAATGTTTCATTTGAATAAATTAAAATTCATTAAAAATGTATTATTGATAAACCATAATATCACAAAGATTATTTACAAATTAAGAATCTCCATAATAAAATGAGAACAAATATCTATATTAAAAATATTGACATATTTTTAAATAATATATGTTTTTATTTTATTCTTTTTACATAATAATATTAATATAATTAAATAAAATTATAATTTAATTATTTTTTTTTTTTTTTAATTTTAATAATAATTTTATATTATTATAAAATTAAAAACATTAAAATATTTTACAACCAATTTTAACTATAAATATATAGAAAACAAACTTACAAGACGTAAATACCTCATTCCAATAATTACACTAGATCACAATAAAAAAATTCTAATATTTCTCTCTCGAAGATGATTTTACGTATATCCTTTACATGCTCAACTTTTACACAATAAAGTGCAGCGAAGATATACTCTCATATACAAAATTCAATATTTTAGTCATAAAAATAAAACAACAATAAAGATTAGCAATGATATTTGAAAATAATTTAGACGGAAGGCTTGAGAAGATAATTTTTTTGATGCTAGCTTTTGTCATCTTTTGTGACTTCTAATGTGCAGGTAAGCCGTCTAATAAAACAACAATAAAGATTAGCAATGATATTTGAAAATAGTTTAGACGGAAGGCTTGAGAAGATAATTGATATAGGGGCATCTGGATTTAGCAAGTAATGTGGAAGCTTGTTTACATGTTGTGGTTAAATAAGTTGAAATTCATTGATTGAATGGTCAAAAGCCAGTTTTATTGAGAGGGTTGGATCTCTCAAGAAATTAGTTGTATTTCATTATTGTAATAAGTTAGAAGTGATTTTATTTTAGATTCAAAAATAGGATTGTTAGCATAGAGCTAGGAAGCAGAGATTTGCTGTTAGATCTATTAAAAATAGAAATTTTGTTGTAGATACGATGGCTAAAAAGAAGGAAAATATAATGAACAAAGTAGAGAGAGGATTGAGGATTGAGTGGAGCGAGAACCCAAGATTTGTGTGTGGGTTTTCATGTAAACATAGGTCTTCATTTGTTTTGATCAGGCCTAAGGCTGAGACTCTGTAATCTTGTGAATTTGTGAATAAATATTGCTATCAGTGATTTCCTTATCTGACCTGCGGAAATTATATTATTAATGCTTTCATAGATGTTTGTTTGTATTTGGGAGAGAATCGCGGAATGCGTATTTCCATAAGAATCAATGATTGTCGTTCTCATACTTTACAATAGAAAACCCAGTGTTTAAAGCGAATTTTTGTGCAGACTAGTTCTGTAAGCAGAAATCCATTTACACATAGAAATCACGAAAAACACTTAGTCGGATTTGGAATCCGGACTTCAAATATTATGGACCGGGTTTTTTTAATGTTGTCGAGTCCGTGGGTTTGATCGCATCGTAATATCGATGTAGTATATGGCAAAGGCTCCACCCTTGAACCACTGCGATATGCGATTGTCGACATATGGCATCGACATATTGGTGTGAAGCAGTAAAGGCCTTAAGTTAGGGAAAAATGTGATCGCCAATAACAATCGGTGTGATAATCACATCGGAGTTTCGGAAGAAGTAGAGAAGTGTTAAACGGGAATAGCGTCGATCGTCGATAAAGTGATTAGATCTAGACCATCTGATTGGGCAGATCCCATTCCGCCGTAATAACACATATTTTTGTTTGAAAAGGGAAAAAATCCATTGTTTTGGCAATTTAAAGACCTTTCGGTTTCGGAAGGAAAAGGCATACATTTGTTTAAAAGGGTGTTAAGTGCGGTGATTATCGGGTTTGTAAATCCATTGTTTCCACCTATGTCATTTGTGGTATCGGAGCAAAAGCTAAGGTTGATTGTAGCGAAAATGCCGCCAAGGAGAGGAGCTGGCATTGGTTGAGGAAGACCAGAAGCAAACACAGTTTTGCTAGAGGAGATCCAAAGTTTACGAACGAGGATGGACACTATGGAGGTTTCCAGAGAAGAGCACCTGATGAAGGAATTGATAGTGTTGCAGAAGAATCTTCTGTAGAGGAGGAATAAGAAGAAGAAAATGAGGCTACTAAACTCATCAAGATGTTGGCAAAGGTTGGAGGAAAACCAAAAGTGGAAATTCCTACATATGAAGGAAGTTTAAATGGAGAGGAGCTAGCGGATTGGATCAAATCCTTAGACAAGTACTTTGAGTATGAAGATATCGATGAGAAGAAGATGGTGAAGTTTGCAGTCACCAGATTGGGAGGTCATGCAGCGATCTGGTGGGATGAATCACAAACATCTAGGACGAGGAAAGGGAAGCCTAAGCAGCAGACCACCATAGAGGGGTGAGTGGAACATAGGAAGATTCACGCCCAAAGCAAGAGGCCGAGGAAGAGATGTTCGATGTTAAACATGTGGAGAGTGGGGACATATGTCATGGGACTGTCCTCATAATAAACCAGCAAATTAGAGGAATGCAAATGTGGTTGAGGAAAAGCTAGAACCACCTCAACATATGGAGAAGGAAGAACCCCCTGAAGAAGGAGAATCCCTGTTATTAAGAAGGACTTTGCTTAAGACAGAAAAAGAGATTGAAGGACCAACACAGAGAAAGAACTTGTTCAGAACTACTTGTAAATCAAAAGGTAAGTGTTCCAAAGTAATAATTGATAGTGGAAGCACTGACAATCTTGTTTCTACGGAGATGGTGGACAATCTCAGACGAGCAAAAACCATACACCCTACTCCTTACAAGGTGTCATGGTTACAAAAGGGACATCAAGTCATTGTGATAGAAAAATGCAAGGTGGAGATACAAATTGGTACATATAAAGATGTGATTTTATGCTATGTAATGCCCATGGATGTATGTCATATATTATTGGGGAGACCGTGGCAGTTTGATTGAAAAGAGATTCATGATGGTAGGAGGAACACTTACACCATGGAAAAGGATGGAACTAAGTATCCATTGTTGCCATTGAAGAATGATACTGACAAAGGAACACCTAGAAGTAGTATTACGTTGATAAGCAGAAAGGAATTGCTATAGGAAGTAGGGAAAAGCGAGCAGTTGCATTTTTCCATTGTGGGAAGACCAAAGGTAACTTTAAGTTCCACAAATTTGGATGATTTCCCTGAAGAAGTTAGAGTTTTGTTAGATGATTTTGTTGATATCATTGTGGATGAGTTACCAAATGCGTTGCCATCGATCAAGAGTATTAGCAATCATACCGATCTAATAGCAGGGGCAAGTTTACCAAATAAAGCTGCGTATAGATTAACTCCTCAAGAAAATGTTGAAGTTGGAAGGCAAGTGCAGGAGCTGATAGATAAGGGGCTAGTCAGGGAAAGTCTTAGTCCATGTGTTGTACCAACAGTACTCAGTCCGAAGAAAGGAGGAGAATGGCACATGTCCATAGATTCCAGAGCTATCAATAAGATCACTATTATGTACAAATTTCCTTTGCCACGTATGGATGATTTAATGCACTGTTTGAGTGGATCCAAATATTTTACTAAAATAGATTTGAAGAGTGGGTATCATCAAATAAGGATTCGAGAAGGTGATGAATGGAAGACTTCCTTTAAAAAAACCATTGGTTTGTATGAGTGCTTAGTGATGCCTTTTTGGCTGGCTAATGCACCCATCACGTTCATAAGATTAATGAATGAAGTCTTAAAGGAGTATGCAGGCAAGTTTGTTATTGTGTACCTTGATGATATTCTAATTTTAGCAAAAGTAAGGAAGAACATTTAGAGCATCTTAAATTAGTTTTAAGAACTCTACATAAAGAGAAACTACTTATAAATCTAAAGAAGTGCAGTTTCATGAAGGAAGAGTTGATTTACTTGGGACTTGTAGTTTCCAAAGAAGGATTGAATATGGATCCAAAAAAGGTCCAAGCAATTTGGAATTGCCCTATTCCCAGAAATATATTTGAGGTAAAAAGTTTCCATGGACTTGCAAGTTTTTACAGAAAATTTATAAGAGGTTTTAGTTAGATTTGTGCACCTATTCTTGAAACCATTAAGGAGACCAATCAACCATTGAAGTGGACAGAGGTAGCAAACAAGAATTTTAATTTGCTGAAGAAGAAGATCACGGAGGAACCAATTTTAGCTTTGCCCAATTTTGAAAAAGTATTTCAAGTTGAAACAGATGCTAGTGGAGTTGCAGTTGGAGCAATTCTGAGCCAAGAACAAAGACCGATAGTGTATTTCAGTGAGAAACTAAATGAAGTGAAGAGGAAATATTCTTCCTATGACAAGGAGTTTTATGCTATTGTACAAGCCTTGAAGAAATGGAGACATTATTTACTACCAAAGGAATTCATATTATACTCAGACAATCATGCCTTACAGTTCATCAACAACCTGCCGAAGTTGAATAGAAAACATGCCAAGTGGGTAGAATTTCTACAAAGCTTTAATTTTGTGATAAAATACAAGAGTGGTAAGTGAAATATAGCAGATGCATTGCGCAGAGTAAGTTTTATTATGCAATAATTCAAAGTGGGTGTTGTAGGATTTGAGGAAATGATTGAAATGTACAAAGATGATGTAGATTTCAAAGATATCTATGCAACAATTCAAAATCCAGTAGTTCATAACAGGAGTCAATGGTTAGATTATCTCATTCAAGGAGGCTTATTGTTTAAAAGCAACAAGTTATGTATTCCCGAATGTTCCATGAGGGGAAACATAACAAAGGAGAAACATAGTGGAGGATTATATGGTCACTTTGTATAAGATAAAACCTTTGCTCAAGTGAATGCTTTGTATTACTGGTCGAAAATGCAGACTGATGTTAAAATATTTGTTGATAAATGCAAGATATGTCAGCATGAAAAATGAAGGTGTCAGAATGCAGTGTTGTATCAGCCATTGCCAATACGAGACCGACTGTGGGATGCAGTTAGCATGGACTTTGTTTTTGGATTACCAAAAACCCAAAGAGGGAATGATTCCATCCATGTTGTAGTAGATAGATTTTCCAAGATGGCACATTTCATTGCTTGTAGGAAAACTAGTGATGCAACACATATAGCTAATTTATTATTTTCATAGATTGTAAGATTACATGGGTTACCTGTAAGTATTGTATCTGATCGAGATACAAAGTTTGTGGGAGATTTTTGGAGAACCCTTTGGAAGAAAATGGGAGCTAAACTCAGTTTTAGTTTATCATATCATCCTCAAACAGATGGACAGACCAAATTAGTAAACAGGAGCTTGGGGAACATATTGAGAAGTTTTGTGTATCAAAATCCTAAGCAATGGGATTTCGCACTAGATCAAGCTGAATTTGCTTATAATGATACTCCAAACTGGAGTACTGGAATGAGTCCATTTCAGATTGTTTTTGGAATGAACCCAAGAGGTGTGTATGAGCTTAGAGATTTGGGAAAGTAGGAGACCAGAAGTGCAAAAGTAGAAAATTTTGCGGAATAGATGTAGAAACTACAGGAGATGAAGTTCAAACTGTGAAATGGGAAGATCAAATGCCAAAGACAATTAAGAAATAAGTTGAAGCTATTTTGCAACAAAGAGTATCCAAGAGAACCAAAGAGCAGACTTATTACCAATATCTAGTCAAATGGAAAGGATAGCTAGTGGAGGATGCTAAATGGTTGACTACAACAAAACTACAAAAGTATGGAGTCAGTCCTGAAAGTTTGAAGGACGATTCTTTTCTTCCCTGGAAGTTTGATGTAGGAGCATCAGGACTTAGCCAACAATGTGGAAGCTCGTTCACATGTTGTGGCTAAATGAGTTGAAATTCATTGACTAAATGGTCAAAGGCAAATTTAATTGAGAGGGTTGGATATCTTAAGAAATTAGTTGTATTTCATTATTGTAATAAGTTAGAAATCACCTTATTTTAGATTCAGAGATAGGATTGTTAGCATAGAGCTAGGAAACATAGATTTGTTCCTAGATATGTTAAAAATAGAAATTTTGTTGTTAGATAAGATGGTTAAAAAGAAGGAAAACATAATGAACAAAGGAGAGAGAGGATTGAGGATTGAGTGGAGCGAGAACCCAAGATTTGTGTGTGGGTTTTCACGTAAACAGAGGTCTTCATTTTTTTGGATCATGCCTAAGGCCGAGACTCTGTAATCCTGTGAATTTGTGAATAAATATTGTTGTCTGTGATTTCCTTATCAGACCTGCGGAAATCAGATTATTAATGCTTTCATAGATGTTTGTTTGTATTCGGGAGAGAGTCGTGGAATGCTTGTTTCCATAAGAATCAATGATTATCGTTCTCATACTTTATAATAGAAAACCTAGTGTTTAAAGCGAATTTTAGTGCAGACTAGTTCCCTAAGCGGAAATCCCTTTACACAAAGAAATCACGAAAAACACTTAGTCAGATTTGGAATCCGAACTTCAAATATTATGGACGGGCTTTTCTTAATGTTGTCGGGTACGTGGGTTTGATCCCATCATAATATCGGTGCAGTATATGGTAAAGGCTCCACCTTTGAACCATTACGATATGCGACTGCCGACATATCACATCAGCGTATTGGAGTGAAGCGGTAAAGGCCTTAAGTCAAGGAAAACTGTGATTGCCGATAGTGATCGGTGT
>APFE031369756.1:3299-15231 GCA_000404065.3 Pinus taeda | reverse complement strand
AGGTATGACTACCGAGTTGTTTATAAAAGAATCAATCAACTTATAATGGAACTTAATGAATTAGTTGAGTATTTTTCTAATAGATTCCTTCACTTATGTTATGATTTTCCTAAAGAGGATATGGATTGGGATTTCTTTAAGAAAAAGTTTTAACATTTTGTTTAGATCTCTTGGAATAAATTTTATCCTAAACCCCCAAATGTTTATGTTTCCCCAACTCTTGTAAATCATCAGACATCATTAATCTAAGAGGAAGATACTATTCCTTTTGTTCCCTCTCCTCCTCCTTTTCTAGTACCAATTTGGGTGCCTCTTTGTGGTTGAAGTTGGGAAATCTAGAAATCAAAGTCCTGATCCATATCCTCAACCTTCTTCCACTTTCCATGGTCTAGATCTAATGGAGGAAACTTTATAATTGTTCATGGAGTCGTAGGTAAAGGTTAATCCCTTGATTTATCAAGATAATATTAATACTCATAAATTTAGTCTTGAATCTGATTCAGATACCTTCCATCCTCTATCATCTCTTTCTCATGGTCCCTTGCCCCTTTATCCACTTGATCAATATCCTCCAAATCCAAATAGTGATCAGGTGCAAGGAAGTCATTCTTCACAGGTAGACATGCAGGAGGGTGAGGATCATCTTGATATTTTGTTTCTTTTTCAAAATCCTCTATGTCAATATTATGTTCTTCCATCCTTGATTGATTTTGAATTTACCAATATCGGTGATGAATCAAATGAAAGTGATTTTCCTAATCAATCTAAAGTCTTGGGCAACCATCATTATGTTAATGATGATTCTATTGATGTACATGGTGACAAATTCCCAAGTGCACCTATTGATCCTTCGATTTCTCAAGAAGATTATTTTTGGAAGATTTAGACCTCAAATATGGTTTAGTCCAAGAAGGTTTTTTATGGAAACTTCCTCTTCACCTCGCCATCCCTTGTGTTCTATTGTTTGTGATGCAGGAGCATCAAGACCATCCTCATTTGTCAATGTGGAATAAAGAGGGGGTGTGATAATTTTTAGTATTTTGTTGTTTTTAATAGAAAAATAAAGATAATGAGGGAATAGTTAGAAAAAAAAGGATTGGGATAGGATTGCTATGATTTTTCAGTTAAAATTAGGATAAAAAATAGGGAATAAAGCTTCAAGATTTAAGTCATTGTGTAAAAAAGGGAAAAATCATGCTTTTTCTAGGAGATAAGGCCTGATCTATTCCTTATGTATGTATCCATTATCATTATAAATAAAGGTAGGAGTTGAGCTCTCAGCAGAGAGAGGGGAGCGATGCCAGAATAATTGTTATGAAATTTCCTCTCACCTTTTGGGAAAATTCAGTGGTATTTTGTTAAATTACATGCATGCGTCCAATAGTAATTCACTGTGTATTAAAAGGAGTTGAATCATTTTTTTATCCGCGACTGTGTTAGAATAATTCAGATTTTTGTCTTTTCATTGTTATGTTGCAGCTCTCCGATTTCATGGATATATTTCAGAGTAAAACTCTGTTACGTGGAGTAAATTAAATAAGTTAATTTCACTGTGTGTTGGAAGGCGGGATCCGCCTTCCTGTTCTCCACTTCACTACTATAGAATAGTTGATGTTTCAGGCAATTAGTATGACACAGACACGGTGGAAGCAGAGCTACCATGGGCGCAAGGTAACTGCAATTGAGTTAACGTTGCAAGGATGGTTAGGCGCCTAGATACAGTTATTTGGAGGGACCAGGGAGCTACAATTAAGAGGGTGACACAATAACCTGTGCGTGAGGTAGTTGAAGCGGGCGAACCCCTGAGTAATAGTATCGGGTTAGCTTTGGAGCTGCTTCCTGTTCGTATTACATTACTTTTTATTGACGGATTGCCATGCGTATCTATTACCCAGTTGTTGGCCGATTACTGAGTTTGCAAACATAAAAGAAAGAGCGCTGCGTCGACATATCTAGCTGTGCGTATAATTATATATGTGGCAAGAGCGGAATGAGGATGGGCATGGCCAGAGGTTGATATATAATGTGCAAATCCTTTAGAGTTTTATGGAACTGAGCCATGATGGAGAACTTGCAAGTGATGTTGCGGAGAACTTGCTCATTGTAGTTTGTGGTGCCAAGGAAAGGTTGGCGTGTTGTTGCTTTCTGAAGTACAAGTTGCAAAACTGATATCAATCACCTGAAGGGCTATCACCGGTGGCGATGAATGTGTATGAATTGCGTGAATGTAGCCATCGTTGTGCTGGATGAAACTGGCAGAAAGAAAATCTAGTTTTACCTTTGGATTTGAGGAGTTGTTGTCGGGTGTTCATTAATCCCTAGTATAGATAATTGCTTGATTGCTTTGTGCATCGAATCACATACTGTTTGAGATGAATTTGTATTGCAGGGTTAACCTTGCATGAGATGGAGATCCTGGATATTGCAGGCTTGGCTTGCATCAGGTGATAGGTATTGCAGGCAAGCCCTTCATCAGGTGGTATCAGAGCGGGAGCAGCTTTCTTTGAAGGTTGAAGTGTTTTTGTTAAGTTAATTGCATGTGATGATTTTTGGGACTGATGAATATTGATTTACAGGAATAGTCAAGAAATCTCAGCGGGAGGAAGGAGAAGTGAATGTGGCAGATCCTAATGATTCGACAGAGGTTGAATAAAGTTGCAGATGAGGGAAGCCTACCTGAGCAGTGGAGGATGCTCAAAAGGTTCCAGCAGAGGAACTATGATTACCAAAAGACTAGATCTGGAGGGAAGGATTGGTGAGGTAAGTGGCAGCAAGAGAGCTTGTTGTGGCAGAGGCTTCATGCAACGCATAGGTGAAGAACTTATGGCGATGGAGAAGACTACTAAAAGTCATAAAGGAGAAAGCAGAGGTTCAAAAAGAAGCCATAGAGATGAGATGACTACAGGATTTCGAGAAAGAAAGATTGCAAAAATAAAGGCACAGTTACAGGCACTTGAAGAATGGCTGCAGGAGCAGGAAAAGAAGAAAGGAAATGGATCTTTCCACTGAAGGGAAAGAGAGTGATTTGGCAACAATTGCAGAGGAGGTTGAGGCAAATTCTGATTGCCTTGGTGAGAAAGGGACTTAGAATTCTTGTGCCAGAGATGAAATTTGAAATTCCCACATGCAGATTGATTCAAAGAACTGTTGAAGGAAGCAGTGAGGACTAAAAAGACTTGCAGTTTAAAAACTGATGAGTTGTGTATGTTTGCAGGTGATGTGATTACAGGTGTTGAGGAGGATGTGCGATCTTATGAAATTGTTACAGCACAAGAGGAAGTTCTTGTGGAAGTGAATCAGTCTGAAGCACAAACAAAGGAAGTAACAGTTGATACTGAAAGTTTATGTATGAATGCAGGTGATGATGAGGTGCTTCAGCGATGCTACCGAGAGATTGCATTGTTAGAATATTGGTTTGAGAATCCAGAGTATGATAAGAAGATTGCATAAGAAAGAGGCCAGTGCAGTAAACAAGAGGGAAAAGTGGTAGATGAAGTTGCAGATGAAGTTACAGATGAAATTGCAAGTGATGAGCCAAAGCATGTTGTAGAGGAACAGGAAGTTTGGGAGGTAGCAACATCTATGGAGACAGCGGTAGCAACATCTATGGTGACAGCAGCAGCAACATCCATAGTGACAGCTGAGACAACAGTGATAGCAGCAGAAGAGGCACTGATGCCTTATGATTTTTATTCTAACAATTGTTTTGTGAGTACAGGCCTTACTGAGGAAGCTGGAGAAAGTCTGCTGGACAAAGAAATTGAAGTGATGAAGCAGATGATGATGAAGGAATCCCAGAAGAGACCACTAGCAGTGAAACAAAAGAGAAGCAGCAAGAAGAAGACAGCAGAAGATTGCAAGAGTGCAGCTAGTGGAGCGATGCAACATAAGGTGTGGAGACCTGGAGAAAAACAACAGACAAAAGCAACGACAAATGGAAACTTGCAGCACAAGGTGTGGGATCGAGGCATACACAGATCTGAACACATGATCAGGAGATCATGATTAATTTTAAGGTTGGGTGTATGATGCAGAAGCATCAAGACCATCCTCATTTGTAAATGTGGAATAAAGAGGGGGTGTGATAATTTTTAGTATTTTGTTGTTTTTAATAGGAAAATAAAGATAATGAGGGAATAGTTAGAAAAAGAAAAAGGATTGGGATAGGATTGCTATGATTTTTCAGTTAAAATTAGGATAAAAAATAGGGAATAAAGCTTCAAGCTTTAAGTCATTGTGTAAAAAAGGGAAAAATCATTCTTTTTCTAGGAGATAAGGCCTCATCTATTCCTTATGTATGTATCCATTATCATTATAAATAAAGGTAGCAGCTGAGCTCTCAGCAGAGCGAGGGGAGCGATGCCAGAATAATTGTTATGAAATTTCCTCTCGCCTTTTGGGAAAATTCAGTGGTATTTTGTTAAATTACATGCATGCGTCCAATAGTAATTCACTGTGTATTAAAAGGAGTTGAATCATTTCTTTATCCGCGGCTGTGTTAGAATAATTCAGATTGTTGTCTTTTCATTGTTACGCTGCAGCTCTCCGATTTCATGGATATATTTCAGAGTAAAACTCTGTTACGTGGAGTAAATTCAATAAGTTAATTTCACTGTGTGTTGGAAGGCGGGATCCGCCTTCCTGTTCTCCACTTCACTACTATAGAATAGTTGATGTTTCAGGCAATTAGTATGACACAGACACGGTGGAAGCAGAGCTACCATGGGCGCAAGGTAACTGCAATTGAGTTAACATTGTAAGGACGGTTAG
This sequence comes from Pinus taeda, assembly GCA_000404065.3. NCBI lineage: Eukaryota > Viridiplantae > Streptophyta > Pinopsida > Pinales > Pinaceae > Pinus > Pinus taeda. Next base: position 10,461 of record APFE031369756.1, on the reverse strand, counting down.
GCGCCTGGATATAGTTATTTGGAGGGACCAGGGAGCTACATTTAAGAGGGTGACACAATAACCTGTGTGTGAGGTAGTTGAAGCGGGCGAACCCCTGAGTAATAGTATCGGGTTAGCTTTGGAGCTGCTTCCTGTTTGTATTACATTACTTTTTATTGACGGATTGCCATGCGTATCTATTACCAAGTTGCTGCCGATTACTGAGTTTGCAAGCATAAAAGAAGAGCGCTGCGTCGACATATCTAGCTGTGCGTATAATTATATATGTGGCAAGAGCGGAATGAGGATGGGCGTGGAAAGAGGTTGATATATAATGCACAAATCCTTTAGAGTTTTATGGAACTGAGCCACGATGGAGAACTTGCAAGCGATGTTGCGGAGAACTTGCTCATTGTAGTTTATGGTGCCAAGGAAAGGTTGGCGTGTTGTTGCTTTGTGAAGTGCAAGTTGCAAAACTGATATCAATCACCTGAAGGGCTATCACCGGTGGCGATGTATGTGTATGAATTGCGTGAATGTAGCCATCATTGTGCTTGATGAAATTGGCATAAAGAAAATCTAGTTTTACCTTTGGATTTGAGGAGTTGTTGTCGGGTGTTCATTAATCCCTAGTATAGATAATTGCTTGATTTCTTTGTGCATCGGATCACATACTATTTGAGATGAATTTGTATTGCAGGGTTAACCTTGCATGAGATGGAGATCCTGGATATTGCAGGCTTGGCTTGCATCAGGTGATAGGTATTGCAGGCCAGCCCTACATCAGTTTGTAATGAATTAACTTGTGAAGGAGATACTCCATGCTCTTCAAATTTATTACCTAATGAGTTGGTTTTGAATTGACATTAGGTAGTGAGGTCATCCATGATGAAGAAGAAGGTAAGAATCTTATCAGGTATCCATCCCATTCCTTATCATCCCTAATTTTCTATGAAGAAAAATCTTCAATCTAGGTTACTCATGAGATTTGTCTAACTTATCCATCTTTAGATGTGCAATTAGAAGAATCTTTTGACTTGGGTAATCTATTTGTCAAAGATGTAATTTTTTACCAAATCAGTGATGTAGATGGTTTCCATTTGGATAATAGTGATCTTGTTGAACTTATTGATGATAGTTTTCCATACAACATGCATGATATGATTCAATCTTCAAAATGAAATTCTCTAATCCTTGAAAGTTCAGGGACTCATCAGGGAGTGTAAGAACTTAAAACTTTTTTGATGGTTATTTCATATTCTTGTGACTCTGGTAAGAGCCCTGAAATAAGTTAGATCTAGATCTTTTCTCAAAATTATTTTCTTTGCATGCTTTCATTGAATGAATTTTTTTTCTTAAAAGATGTTTATTATTTTGAATACATCTCTTTCAACTTTCAAGATTTGGTCTCTGATCAGACTGAAGATTTTGTTTCAATTGATCATTTCTCATGAAAATCTCTTGTATCATACTTGGGTTTGGAGTGTATACCTTACATGGATGAGTGAAGCTTTGATGTTGACCATTCTAAAAACTATCTTTGGCTGAAGGATTCATACCTATCACAATCTTTTGAAAATAATCAGATCCTAATCCTTCTTGTGAATATTCTCATACTAATGACTTTATTCATGGCACCATACATCCTCTTCAATGTCGATGAATGCTTGTGTTATTTGACGAATCAAATTCCTCTCTGTCATTCACTACATCTTGATTGGATTCATGTGTTTTCCATATTAGCATTCCTTTTTAATTATTATGATGCTTGTCCAATTTGTAGTCAGTCACAAGTAGATGGTTTGTCACATTCAACATATGAGGAAGATGATTATATTGTTCAAATCATATGAAAATATATTCTAACTAATCTATTTTTGATGTCTTTTAACCGATAATATTATGCCTTAATCATTCCATCTAGTCATGATTCTTGTTCTAATAATTTTCATTCAATTGATCATTTTCCCATTAGTGTACATAATGATGCTAGGTTTACACCAATTGATCTTTATGGTCTATCTTCTCAATTTTCAAATACTTGTCAAGTAGTTGAGGCACTTTAGCTTGTGTTTACGATTATGTTAGGCCCTCACTACCTTGACAATATTTCTAAATATGATCATATTTGTTTTCCCTTACATGCTTCTCGTGTTGATTCCACACCATTAATTGAAAGTTATTTCTACCAAGGATTACAGGATCTTCAATAGGAATTTTTTGAATTCCACAATCCAATCTATCATCAGTTAGAAGCATCTTACCTAGCAAGCCCTTATGCTAATAGCATACTTTTATCTTTCTTGATGTTTTCTCAAGAGAACAACACAAATGCAGTCACTTTCAAAAGGACTTGTAGAGGTTTGTATGATCTTTGTTCTTATCAAAAAGGTAAGGTGGAAGGTTGGGTAAAGTTAGATGGTATGACACATATTTCTTCCTTTAAGAAAGGCCTTTTGTTTTTTGTGCAAGATATTAAAGTTCTCATTTTTCTGTTGCACATTATTATATATCGGTTGTAAGTTCTCTAAGTATATTTGTGTTTGTAGGTTGGAATCAATTACAGCGGCTTCATTGGAAATATCATTAAACTTATCCCTGGACTTCTCGCATGTTAGGTTAGGAGTAGGCTTGGTTGCATCTAGTTTCCTTTGCATTGTATTCACCCTCTACCCTGCTCTCCATTGAGTCTTGGCATTTGTTCGTTTTCTTATTTTATATTATGCATGTTGTTTTATGTTCTTCCTACATTTGCTTTGTTGTTTGGTTTTGTTTTGTTGTCTTTTCATGCATGTTCCCTTCTTTTGTTTAGTAAAAAATTGCATGAAATATGCTCCTGTTGGCTCAAAAGATAATGTGGAAAAACTTGAAGAGGGCGATTGTGATGGAGAATAATGCTTGGTGAGTTTGTTACCTCTTCTCTATCTTAAGTTTACAAATCTTTAAAGACAATGATGTATGAATGTAAAATAAGATCCATTCAAGCAAAAAACATTTGGTCAAACTGTAAAGCCCGTATCTATTCTAGGATCCTCATTCCTCAACTCAGATTTGTAAGTAAATAGTGTATTTTTCTTGTTGATCCAACCAAGTAGAGAAAGGATAAGGGTGAAATATAAAGCAAGAAAACCAATATCAAAGGTCTATAAATACTTCTCTGAAGGGGAAACCTCTTCTACTCTCAATAAGTCAGGATCCCTATTATGCCCATTGAAAATAATGAGTGTCGAAGAATAGTCCTATTAAATAAATAAATAAGTAAAGGGTGAAAGAAGATAATGTATTCCTTTGCATGGAGGTGAAGAAAGTGACTTTGTTAGGGTATTGTCCACGCTCACTAGAAATGAAGAAATGCTTATGCTTCTTTAATAACTCTTTCGGGGTACTTTCCGGGCCTACTGGTAGCGGAGAAATACTAGAGATGAAACTCATACTCTAAATATTTTAAACTCATCATGCATATTACCCTTTCCTAGATTGAAACAATTGTGATATGGCATATCTTTTGTGTGTTTTAAACGAGTAAGGGAATGGAGAGGATTATATCTCTAACTGGGTTAAGTATGGAAGCCAAGGTAATTAGTAAGATGAATCAATACTTCATGAAATACTAAGACCTTGCACTTAGAGAATTAAACCTAAACATAGAAGTTGGAATTCTACCAATGTGTCACCAAGTGTTGTCGCTGCAATCAACACCCTCCAAAATTTTGCACACACTTGAATTTTGGAACCTATTGAGGATCTTACAGTCTATCGTCTTATGGTTACTCCATGGTAATTTGATGTTTTGAAAAGAGTTTAAGTCTTCTTCCTATTTTTAACTGTCAAGTCAATTGCACTCACACGCGTATTCTTTGATGAGTTCATGAGAACACTTCCTTTATCAAAGCCTGAATAGGCATAGTATCATCCATCAAGACACTTTCGTTAGTGCACACTTTCCTCAAGAGTATCCCTCACTTTGGTCAGTATGATGATAGTAAGTGCACACTTTCGTCAGTAGTATCCCTCACTTTGGTTATGTTTGTACTTTTATCACAGAGAGTTTTCTCAACTATCGCTTTTTCACACTCTCACTTTCACATTTGTGGTTGTTGCTTTTGCCTATTTTCACTTTAATAGGTGTTTTTTTCATGTTATCTTCACTATGGCATGTATCGCTTTTAAGTTCATTTTCATTTTGAAAGTGTCATCTTATGTTTTCCGCATGTCGCGGATTTTGTTTTTGTGTTTTCACTCTTGCATGTGTCACACCTTTGTGTACCACCAAAGTTAGTTTTGGAGCACTCTTCTACATTAGATGGTCTTACATATCTTGAAATATGCACTAGTCACATTCCTACAACTTAGCGCACCTTTTAGCCATTGTCATTACTTCTATTGTATCATGTGTTCTAAGTGTTGTAATGTGTTGTTTCAACTGTAACACTTAGAAATAGGTGTCACTTTCCTATTTTTTTAAGGTGTCACTATTATCCATGAGCCTTGTGCCTTCCATTGGCTTGTATTGATGGAATTTATGTGTGTGACCTATGTTTCAGTCGTGTTATGATGCATTTTTTCTCCTACTTTGTTGGTCCCACACTTAGCCATTGCGAGAGCTTTCTTGGTCCTCCATCCCAGTGCAAGTTCTAAAGGCATTAATCCTTTTACTAGGTGATAAGCACAACTTATTCATGAGTTTCATTAACGTATCTTTCCTTCCATACTTGTGCCCTAAGTATTTTCTAAGGATTCCACCCTCTCACAATGCATTCTTACTTCCTAAGGATAAGTCACATAGCCTTATGTTGCCTCCCTCAGTGAAAAGCGCATTCTAGATGAATAAGTAGCCATTACTGGAGAGAATTGTGCCTTTCCAAGCCTGAGTGCACTTCAAAACAGCAAAGCACAATTAGAGACAACGAAGTGCACTTAAAACACTCAGGGAAAAAGTGCACTTCAGAAGAACAAGGACCTTCTCTCCTATAAAAATTGAACTCTAGACAAACAAGGGCCTTATTTCCTTTAAAAGTATGAAGAATTGCTCCCTCTTTGAGCACATGATTTCACCCTAAAGGCTTGAGTGTTTCTCCTTCATCTCTTCGACATGTGCCCTTACACCCTCCTTATCCTCATAAGCGCATAAGCACACCTTGAAGTCTTGAAGGCTTTAAGCCTCACTCCTTCATCTCTTCAGATTGCACCCTTGCACCTTCTTAGTCTCTTTGAGCACATGAGTGCATCTTGAAGACCTAAAGGCATGATGCCACACTCCTTCATCTCTTTGAAGTGGACCCCTATGCCCTTGATCTCTCTCTCTCTTTCTTGAGTGAAAAAGCGCACCTTGAAGGCTTCTTTTGAGCCTTGATGAGTTTGACTACAGCCTCCTAATCAAGAATTATTCTTTTAACCATTTCATATGTTGAAAATGCAACAAGATGATGCAGCTTAGTGAAAAGAAGTCGCCTTCACTAAGTGGTCCCGCGGGCTATTTTTGGCGCAAAGTCTATTTTTCGACTATGTCTATTTTTAGACATATGGATCATGGTCTATGAGTTGCAGGATGCTATTTGTGGATGATTGGTCATGTTGGTAAAATAGATGGACCTCTATTTTTAGACATATGGGCAGAGTCTATTTTTAGACTGCCAGTCTAAAAATAGAACAATCGAATATTATTAGCTCTTAATAATATTTGGACTATAAACATTATCTTATCCTCTTGCGGCACTTCAGTTTGAGCTACGGATGTGGCACATGCAACTGCCAGAAGGAGATATGCTTTTCTTATGGGTTAGTTGAGCTATTGCATGATGGAATTCAGTTAGAACTCAAGTGATTGAGTTTGGTGGAGTTGATTGAGGAGTTGATGGAGTTGTGTTCAGTTTGACTTAGTTCAACTAGTTGTATTTAGTCTAACTAAAAAATACACTAGTGATGAGTGGTTTGAATTAATTATAAATTAATTCACTAATTATTAACTCATAAATCAACTGAAGAATACATCAGTTAACTCATTGCATGAAAAATTCAGTGGAGACAGGCGTTAGAGGTGAGTGAAAGGGCAAGACAGCTGTCAGTTGTGACTATAGTTGTGCATGTGATTTGCACAATCAATGGATTGAGTATTACCAATGAGGATTACGTAGTGTTACACAAGGGAAATACGAGTTTGGTTCAACCATTCATCAGTATTCTCATGCAGGATTGCACAGTAGAGGCAGGCAAAAAGCGGAGGAGATTTGAGCCAGTGATTGATTCAGATCTGAGCTAGTTTGTGTGTAACAGGTGGAGATAGTACTGAGTACTTGCGAGGAGTATTGTACTATGTATTGTTACATGTTCTCAATCAATATAATATATAGATAGTTGGGGGTTTTCAGCTGCATGCTTTCCCCATGATATACTGTGTTGATATGTGTGATTGATGCTTCAATGTGCCCATGCGATTATTTCTTAATTCCGTAAATTGATGATCAACGTAGAGGAGGTTATGTATTATGCATGATTCCGCAAATAGTGTATAATCAGGATAATCTCTATGAATAAGTGTCATATTATTCAAAATTTCTACATGGTATAAGAGTTGGTTGATTTGTAGAAACATTTCTACATGATATCGAAGCGAAGTTGATCATCAGATCTATTGTTCAGAAAGTGTTTATATTTTATTTCTTCAGGCAGAGTATGTAATCAGGCCAGGTAGCTTATGGATTCATCCTTCTTTTGGAAGGTGAGATATCCGATGAATGCCCATACAGTCGATCTCTGTACGAGAAATACTTTGTTCTCACGAATTTTAGATTAGAAGCGGTTGAGTTTTGAGCTAGTGGAATTCGAATTTGCAACAGTGTTTTCTTGGTGTCAAAGTTGAAATTTCTTTCAACGGATTGCGATTGGAATATTCCCTTGAGGGCATCTTGAACTATATGACATGGAAGGACAGGATGGAGGCAGTGTTAGATGATAATGGGTTGAAGGAGTTCATATACGCGGATGTCCCAAAACCTACTGATGCTGCTCAAGCCAGGGATTGGCAAAAGAAGACAGCAAAGTGTCGAAGGATTCTGTTGGAGGGCATGAGGGATCACACTGTGTCCAGCCTCCATGGAAAGGCTTATCCATACTTGATGTGGAAAGCGTTGATAGATCTATTCCAAAGCAAGAGCGACCAGAGGAAGTTGGCACTCAAGGATAA
>APFE031369736.1:0-56260 GCA_000404065.3 Pinus taeda | reverse complement strand
TGTAATGTAAAGGAGGTTTCCCCCTCGAAGAGGCTTATTTCTAAGGCGTTCATCTATCTTTTCTATCTTTTGTGAGCTGGTTTCATAACATATGGTAGATGAAATAGTACTCCCTTTCTATGTGACTCTTAAAATAAATGATTCTATGTTACACAATTGTATGCTTGATTTTGGAGCATCACATAATCTTATGCCAAAAACTATCATGGATCATTTAAATCTTGACATAACTAGATCCTATCATGATTTGTACACCTTTGATTCCAAAAGGGTGCCTTGTCTAGGATTGATTAAGGATTTAGTAGTCAATCTCGCCCAAATCCCAGTAAAAAGTGTAGTATTAGATATAGTTGTCATAGATATCCCTCCCAAATTTGGAATGCTCCTTTCAAGGTCTTGCTGTGCCAAATTAGGGGGAACTCTTCAGATGGACATGTCTTATGCCACTATTCCAGTTTATGGTGGAGAGCAACTAAGGCTGTATAGAGTGGTGATATTTGTGCACACTATTTGCAAAATAGATCGGCCAAGAAACCATCCCATATATGCAATTGATCAAGATTTTGGTTGTTTCCAACTTTCTTCAAACCAAACAAATGAAACTCAAGTAAACATTGAAGATGTAAATGAAAGACCTGTACCAAATCAGACTGATGTTTGGAAGCTATTCCTTGATGGTTATTGTACAAAACATGGAGCAGGAGCTGGGGTAATATTAATCTCACAGGAAAAAGAAAACATTACACAATCATGCAAACTTGATTTCGAAGTTACAAATAATGTAGCTGCATATGAAGCTTTCATTTTAGGACTGCAGTTAGCCAAGAGCTTAAAAGTACAAAACCTGAGTGTTTTTACTGACTTAGAGCTCATTGTTAAATAATTTAGAAATATTTTCCAAAAAAAACATCCTAGGCTCAGATCTTATCGAAATGAAGTTTGGGATTTAGTTGAAAATTTCTTCAATGCTTTTAATTTGAATATTCATGCATATTCCCTAGTTGTTTATGCTAGTTCATCTAAAATCCCTGATCAAATTAATGTGCTCTATCAAATACAATTCAAATACAGGCTATCCATCCCAAATAACCTAAAATACTGGCAGATATTTGAAGATGATGAATAGTTAAATTTTTTTTTGCATGTTATAGATGAATTTTCAGTTCTACAAATCGATGAAAATACAACAAAAACAATTGAGAATTGAAATGAAATGATAATTCAGACTTCAACTCAAAAATTGCCAATCATGATATCATTCAATTGTCTAACAATTTTATTCCCAAAGGTCTCATTCCTTTAGAGAAATTGTTTAATCAAAATGATGTCCACAGAAACCCACAGTTAATTTCTCCACAAGATGACATAGAGGAAGTAAACATTGGAACAAATGATGGCATTAGGAGCTTCAAAATATGTGCATCTTTATATCCCAAAATTAAAGCACAATACCTAAAGTTATTTGAAAAATACAAGGATGTTTTTGCATGGACCTATGCTGATATGAAAACTTATGATACATCACTGATACAACATAAGATTCCTTTAAAACCAGAAGCAAAACCTTGTCAACATAAACTTAGAAGGATTAATCCAACACTTCTACCAACTGTAGAAAAGGAAATTAAGAAAGTTCTAGATGCCCAAATTATTCTCCCTCTTAGATACTCTAATTGGGTTGCTAATTTAGTTCCTCTTAGAAAGAAGAATGGAGAAATTGGACTTTGTGTGGACTTAAGGAATTTGAATAAAGCATGATTAAAGGATAATTACCCTTTACCCAAAATGGATCAATTACTTCAGATGGTTTTAGGAGCACAAAAAATTCCATGCTTGATGGTTTTTTAGGTTACAATCAGATAAATGTTGATCTAGCAGACAAAGAGAAGACAACTTTTATTACACCCTGGGGTACATTTGTGTACTCTAGAATGCCCTTTGGCTTGTCTAATGCTGGAGCGACTTTTCAAAGAGCTATGGACATAACTATTGTGGGACATGTAAACAAATTTGTAGTCATTTATCTTGATGACATAACTGTTTTTTCTAATTCTGATCAGAAACATCGAAAGCACTTCATGAAGGTTTTTTACAGGTGTAGGAAATTTAGAGCATCCCTTAATCCTAAAAAGTATCTTTTTCTATCAAAGAAGGAAAGGTGCTAGGCCATATAATCTCAAAAGAAGGAGTGGTGATTGATCCCAAACATGTTTTTGCATTAAAAACATTGTCATTACCTAGAAACAAGAAGGAGGTCCAAGATTTTCTAGGCAAGATTAATTTTTTTAAGGAGGTTCATCCCAAATTATGTTGAGATTGTGAAAGACATAACTGATATCCTCTGAAAGGATCATGAAGTTAAATGGGTTGTCTCTTCCAAGTATGCATTTTACCAAATCAAGAAAGCTATCTTTGAAGCTCCAACCTTGGCTAGTCCTGATTATACCAAGCCATTCAGTATATTTTCCTTTGCCTCTGAAACAACCCTTGCAGTTGTTTTATTACAAAAGAATGAAGATTCCCATGGAAAACCTGTAGCCTTTTTCAATAAGGTTATGATAAATGTCGAGCTTAAGTATGACATAATTGAAAATCAAGCCTATGCCCTTATTCAAGCCCTAAAATCATTCAGGATGTATTTCCTACATTCACCCATTATTGCTTATGTTCCTAACAGTGTTGTGAAGATTGTTTTAACCGAACTTGAAACTGATGGAAAGAGAGGTAGATGGATCACTCAAATACTGGAGTTTGATCTAACTATCAAAACTACAAAGCTAGTCAAAGGTCAAGGATTAGCTAAGCTTCTAGTTGAATCAAACTATGAAGTTCTTGGCATCAACTTTGTTTTGGAAATACAAGGGAAGAATCTACAAGAACCTTCTCAAAAATTGAATGAGGAGAACCCACAAGAACCTTCCCTTCATCCTAAAGAAAAGAATCCAAAAGAACCTTTACCTTCAAATCAGATCATCCCTTTACACATCGATGACAAATTTCTCTTATCAAGTTGGTATCAAGATATTATAAATTTATTGATCCATTTTGAATGTCCAGCATCATTTTCCAAAAGTCAATGCAAATCTCTCAAATTAAATGCAGTCAAATACTGTATGATAAATGAAAATCTTTGCTGGAAGGACCCACTAAATATCTTGTTATTATGTTTAACAGAATAAAAAACTGAAGGAATCATTAATCAATTTCACACAGGATTTTGTGGAGGACATTATGCTTGGAGAGCAACAACATATAAGACATTAAGGGTAGGATTTTATTGTCCCACATTGTTCTAATAAGTAGGAGCAAAGGTTAGAAGTTGTGTCCCTTGTCAGATGTTTGTTGGTAAGCAAAAACTAGCAGCTCTTCCACTAATCCCAACAATAGTCTCAACACCTTTTCTCCAATGGGGACTAGATTTTATTGGAGAGATTCATCTTACTTCAATCCATCAGCATAGATGGATTCTCACTGCAAAAAACTACTTTACCAAATGGGTGGAAGCAATTCTAGTAAGAAATGTCATTGATTTAGTAGTAATCAAATTCATTGAAGAAAATATCTTATCTAGGTTTGGTTGCCCAACAAAAATTGTTACTGATAATGCAACAACATTTTCCAGTGTTAAAATGATTGAGTTTTACCAGAAATATCATATTCTATTACATCATTCAACTCCATATTACCCTCAAGGTAATGGTCTTGCAGAACCATCAAATAAAAGTCTAGTAAAGGTGATCAAAAAGACTTTAGAAGATCATAAAAAGAGTTGGGATTCTCATCTAATTTATGATGTCTGGGAAAACATGATTACTCCAAAGAGATCTACTGGAAAGTCTCCTTTTCAGCTAGTCTATGGGAAAGATGCAATCTTCCCTACCAAATTGGCTTTCCCTGTTTTAAAATTTCTGCAGGATTCAACTAATGAACCTGATGATTTTTCAAGGAGAATAAATCAAATTATTGAACTAAATGAAAACAAAGATGAAGTTCACTATAAATTGAAAAAGTATTAGAATAAGATGAAGAGCTCGTTTGACAAAAGAGCCAGGGAAAGATACTTCAAGGAGGGTGATCTAATTCTAAGCTAGGATTCCAGAAGAGAAGATAAGGGAAAACATGACAAGTTTGATAACCTGTGGTTTGGACCTTTAGCTATTGCTGAAGTAAAGAGAAACAACACTTTTGTGCTACAAAATCTTGAGGGACTATATTCCACTTATCTTGTTAATGGAAGGTTTCTCAAACATTACATTAAATACTGAGAAGTTGAACTAGATTTCATTACTATCATTGTAAAAACTCTAGTTTACTTTACTTTTCAAGCTCTCAGTGTGATTTTTTTACAACAAAGACTCCATAGCCCGAGGAGAAGGCACATGGATCTGTAGGTTCTCTGCATTCTATAGGAAAAAGCAGTCCCCAGTTGGAGTCGATGTTGTAGCATTTTTTTGGTTTTGGTAAGTTAGTATCAATTAGTCAAAAAATGAAAATATATTTCAAAAAAATGTTAAGTTAGGATATGGACAAAAAGAATATTCAATTTAAAAAATGTTAGGGATATTTGATGAATAAGTCCATATCAAATAAAATGATAGAATAGATGCCCTAAAAAATGTAGGAAAAAATAAAATCTTAGGTTAGAAAGAAAAGAAAAAACTAATAAACTCTGAAAGTGTTGCAAATCCAAATGCCACTACTCTTAGTATAGTTTAGTTTTGAAAATAAAATTGTGTGCATATTGTTTAAATGCCACACCAGTTAATATAATCCAATTGTACAATTTAATCATGATTGGATTTGATTTAAATTATTTGTCAATAGGTAGCAAATAAAATTGGCTCAACAGTTTAATATGAGCTAATGGAGGAAATAAGGGATAGAGGTAGATTAGTCATTAAAAGGAAATATTGAGTTGCTAGCCTAAATGCACTCGGATGAATAAATGAAAATGTTAGGAGTGTAAAGGGTAGGTAGACATATGAAAAATAATTGGAGCATGAAAGGATTTTATCCTAAGTTGTAACATTGGATAATGCGTGTATACGATGTTGCATTTTAAATTAACTATGAATTCTAAGTACCCATGTATTTTACGATATCCTAACTTCATTCATTCATTCACCATAACACCAAATTGTCACATCCGCCAAAATTGTGACCCCACCATCACTTTCCACTCACATGTTAAAACCTTTTCACCTTACCTTATATCTCGCATGCTCCCTCGAGATCCGATGGTCCACATCGCTCCTCGACCCTCTTTCGCCATTAGAACTTTATTGCTGGGGGGGGGTCTGAACTGGGCAGTTTTTGAAACTGCCTTCTTAAACCACCTTATCCTCATTTTAGTCTTTTAGGACTTAAAATCTCGAAACAACTTACCACCTCAAGCTACTCCCAAATGCAATTTACATGTGACTGTTTACCGCCTCTCCATGTTAATATCCACGTCTGCTCCATGTCACTTCTTCCATCCAATCAATTATCACCTATCCGTTATTCATTCAATTCATAACTCCTGTGAATTTATGTCCCAAAGATCCGTTAATGAATCCTGTTGGATAATTAATGTAGATTTAACCATTCATTGAATAGCTCCGCTCCAATTTTTCCATTAAAAGATCCATTCCTCCATGAAAACAGTTACACAGTGCATTTCTGTAACCAAATTGATCACTCAAAGATTTCCTCCTTACAACTCAAAGACGATCTGACACTTAAGCATCTATTTTGTCCTATTCAGAAGAAATCTGACATCTAGGTCCACTTGTCTCTATTCAGTCATACTCTTTTTACTGTTATCACTCAGTTTCAGAGCCATTTTTTCCATTTCCATCACTTTCAGTCTACAATTCATTTGATAAGATACCTCCTAAGGGAAAATAAATTATAGAAATCCCAAATCCTCTTATTCATCCACAGGTTGACTTCCATCATACTCCCCTGGTTTTCAAATATTATAAAATCATTAATTTTTCTTCTTAATTTAACTTATATGAAATTTACTACTGGATGGAGGATCAATTAATGGATCAGACAGATGAAATAGGATTGTGGGACTCCCTCCTTCCCCACTACATTTTCCCTCAGATACATAGAGCACCTAAATTTGTTAGGAAATGCCATGAGTCCTATGATCCTATTCAAAGAGAAATCATTTCACCCACAGGAGAAATCCTCTGTTTCATCAATGCTGAGTCCATTGAAAAGATGTTGCAAGCTCTAGCTATTACACCAACCCATCCTTTTTCTCATGAAAGCCTGATAGAAGCTTATCAAAATCTAGATTTTACTAAAAGGTCCCACACTCTTGAACTTTTCCTAGCTATAGATAGTCCTCTGCCTAAAAGAAACCCTCCCTATGATTCATCCATATTCCTTGACAAAACCAAGCAAATCACCACTATTTTGTCTTATCTGCTTGGTTGCAATTCTGATCAATATGTTAATGAAGCTATCCTAGGTTTCTTGTCCATATTTTCTACTGATTCCAAACCCATTGTTCTCTATAACTTTAGCCAATTCCTAGTTGAAGCCATGCATGAGCAATTTGTCCAGTTAACGCTAAAGAAGTATTAAAGTATGCTTCAGTACTTGTGTACCTTTTTATATATTTTTAGGGAGACAAATTTCCATTCACCTTATAGAAGCTAGACGAGGAAGGCAACCAGAAATTAGTGATATTTTGGACTACAATGGGAATGAAGGAGAAAGAAGAGTTTACCTATAAACAGTTCATATAATTTTTTTCATCCAACTATTAGTCTTAGGAGTAGCATTCCAATACCAAGAATCAATGATGAAATTGTGAAAGTATTGCAACTAGTTGATCAAGCCACAACAGGATATTGGTATCTTTACCAAAACTACATAAAAATCAAGGTTTATTGTTGTGATCTTCCACCCTACAAACTTCCCAAGTACCTCCCCATTAGAATCTTTGCACTGGAATATATTAGGCAGAGGTTAAATGCAAATGAAGTACACTTTGTGGCAGTGAAGAAGAAATCTCAATTCAAGGTAAAAGCTCAGGTTGGTCCATTCATCTACAATACCAGAGCAGTAGGAGAAGAAGCAGACAGGTTAATAAAGAAAATGAAGTTTGGTTTCAATTTCACTTGGTCTTATGACCCAATGGGAGTGGTTTCTAAACTAAGGGTTGAAAATAAGTTTACTACATATCACCACACAACTAGACCTGAGATAGAGCAGTTCAAAAATTAGTTGGAATGGAAAGCAAACACCCTTCAAGAAGTTGAAGAGCAAGAAATTTCTACTTCAAATGTGAAAACTCCACTTGCACAAGAAAAGACAGCTAAAAGAGCAAGGGAAGAATAATCATCCCTACAACTGAACCATCAAGCTAGACCTTTAGGATTGTGCATAGGAAAAAGAGACCTAGGATCTCTGTGATTGTTGGAGCAACACATGAGTCTCAAAAAAAAAAATTGATGGACTTGGAGAGATTGTGCTTTATACACAGTTTGGTGGATAGTCTACCCAGTCCCCAACTCATTCCAATATTTCTCATGAACAACAGGTAATTTAGACTAGTGGAAGCATTAAGAAGGAGAAGGAGGAGGACATGTTTCATGTTTTCATTGAGATAAAAAGAAGAATGAAGTGTTGAAATTGAACACCTACACCCAGTTCTGGAAACATTGCTCCAATTGTTAGGCTAGAATTATTTCAGTCTTTGACTCTGAGAAAGGGAAAATTCAAATGGCTTTCCTGCAAGCTCAAATTCCACAGCCCAAGACTCATGCACATTATCAGAAGAAATTCTCATTTGAGTTTAATGTAAAGGATATGCATCCAATTGATCAAATTGAGATGCACAAACAAAATGGACAGATGATTTCTTCCACTTTAACTCATACTGCCATGAGTTTGTCAAAGTTGTAGGTCACTTTGGCCAATACACGGTCACAGCTGAAACTGGAAAAAGTTTTCCTCACTGGCAAGGGACACCAAGATCAAATCCTTGGAAGATCTAGTGATAAATATGGGATATGATCCCTCAAACATAAATGCAACAGAAGATCTTGTTAAGAATAAAAATGTTGAGCTCTTAGCATTAAGGAAGCAGCTCAAACTACTAGTTTCTGAGGATCCAATGACCAAGGAGATTTAAGAGACCGAGACTCAGAAATATGACATGATGAATCTCATTATGGAACATAATTTGCAAATAAAATAGACGGAGGAGAAAATGGAAATATCAGTTACAGAGAAGGAAGAAGCTGTCAAGAAGGCTCAAATTCCCATGGATGTAGTTCCTCTTTCAACATTCTCAATAACCAGGGTTTCTACTTCAGGAACAACATCAACTACAGGTACAACAGAAGGAGCTAAACAACTTGTAGAAGCTGTTCAAAATCTATCCATTGAGACAGTTGAAATAAAGAAATTGCAAGATGAATTAAAACATATGAAGGCAGTTGCAGATAGTTCACATGCAGCTGAGTTGCAGAGGACAATAAGTCAGATTGAAGTTTTGCATAAGGAAATAAAAGAGTCCTACCTTGGAAACAAACTAGGTTTGGCAAAGGAAATTCTATGGGAAGAAATTACTAAAGTAGTCAAGGATATTCGGCCCTATATCAAGATAATATTTGATCAAAAATACCTATTGGAGAAAGCTCAGGAAACCGTGGAAACTATTTCCAAATAAATTGAGGACATGCCTGAAATTGATTATGAAATAATAAAGTTCCTCAATTCTAAAGACAGATTTGAGCTTGAAGAATTAGGTATAAATGATAGGACAACAACTATACTAGAAGTAAAGAAGATCATCACCAAGAAAAACCTCATTCTTCAGTTGGAGGAAAAGTGCAGCAGTGTGAATACTATAGGTCAAAGGTTTTTCAGTAGGTTAGAATCCTTGACCAGCAAGGGCTTGCCCTCTATGCTTTTGATTAATGACAGATTAATGCCCATTGAGGATTATGTTCAGAAGATTATGGAGGTGGGTACGAATGTTGCTTCAGTTTCAAATATAAGAGATGCAACAACACCAAGGGTTTTGCTGAATGCACTCAAAGATTCCTTTTTCATCTTAGATGAAATTAGGCATGTATTTCTAGTAAAACCCACTTTCACTAAGTATACAAAGATGGATGAAGTTTATAGGAGGGTAACTAAGTTATCCATCCTAGATAAGAAATGTTGGGAAGAATTAACTGATTTAATTGACTAAAAGGGTGATCAAACAACATTCAATATTTAAAGGGACAGTCATCACCAACTCAACAGTTCTCAATTTTTCCAACAACAGTTATCAACAACTCAACACTAAAATAGTAATATATCGATTATCAGTTTATATTCTTGATTTTGTACTTATCTGTTTTTGTAGAGAAGTTTAAGATATTTTCTCAGTTCTCAGATTGCATAAATAACCCTCTTTCATGAGTTATTAAGGGTTGCACCCTTGAAGAAGCATTTCTAAACATTGAATGTACTTGAATTTTTTGAATCATTAATACAAAAGCAAATGGATTCTGAAT
The DNA here is from genome assembly GCA_000404065.3 of Pinus taeda. Classification (NCBI taxonomy): domain Eukaryota; kingdom Viridiplantae; phylum Streptophyta; class Pinopsida; order Pinales; family Pinaceae; genus Pinus; species Pinus taeda. The sequence continues at coordinate 46,745 of APFE031369736.1, read as the reverse complement.
TCTGATTCATACAGTTTGATTTTTCTGTAAGTTTTTCTTCCAGTTTTATTTCCGAGTGTTTTATTCATGTTCTTATGTTTTACAAAGATAACCAGGTAGGAGTAATTGTGTTTCAATTATTCTTATAAGCTTATGAAGTGATCATCTATAAAGAGAATGAATTATAATAACTGTTTGTTTTATTAATTCCCTCTAAATCATAATATCATCAACATCTATTGTAAGCTTAAGCATATTTTGTTAAACCTTTTGAACATAGTTTAAAGGTTTTCTTACTTATGATTATTTAATTTTCAATTTGAAGACTGTGATAGTCATACCATCTCTCTATTTCTACTCACCACCATGCAAGCTATATCACTGTGTGAATTCTAATAGCAACCCTTTGTTTAAATATTGATACTATTCAAAAGGTTAGGCATCAATGTTTTAATTCTCTTTCATAAATTGGTCCTCCAAATTAAAACAAAACCCCCAAAAACAATTATCCTAGATGCCCTGGCATGATAGATGACCATTATCATCTCAGAGACACAACAAGGTGATGAAAAAGTCTCACCTTTTGTGCATATAAGGTATATGGATTTGGAAGACAAGGTGAAGTTGTTATCACTCTGTAAATCCCTTTAGGCTAAGGAAAGGGCCATAAAGGTAACCACAAACCACTCCGGGCTAGAAAACTGACCTTTCTAGCCGGAGGGGGCTCCCTCAGCTAATGAAAACTAAAGGTTTTGACTCTATAACATACAAAGACCAGTTCTGGGAGTATTTGGATTTGATAAAGAAGGTGGTAGAGGATTTCTACGAAAATCTATTGACAATATAAGTGATCCTTCTATTGTGACATGTTGATGTATCTCCAACTAGCTTCATAAATGGAGGCTTAATTAGCATAGTTTTTGGAATGAGTAAAAAAAATCGTAGTACAGAAAAGGTAGAGTATCAAGACATTTATCAAAGAGCAGAAATAACAACATTTATCACTGCAGCTCAGATTGATGACCATCAAGAAGAAAATACAGAACTTTTAAAGGCATGCATACTTCATTTGCAACTAAAATATGCTTGGTGCAGTCATACATGAGCATATAAGATGAATTCAAGTATAATTGTCCCCTACACCTTTAAACACAGTATAAAGAAAAAAAATAAGAGAAAGGCACATAAAATGCAAGAAAAACTTATTCCAAAAACATTCATACCATAAGAATCTCCATAAATCGACTGGAATCCCTTCAACATCTAGGCATGTTCGTTAATACCAAACCACAAACATGACAACAACAATTCCTCTAGAAATTAGGAAACCAACAACAGCCTTCTTTGTCTTCAATTATCAAAATATATAGTAAAAACATGGAGGAAAATCATTTCAAGTTCATTGCATCTTCGATCCCACAAAGGATTGATTCAAAACTGGGAAAATATAGTAAAATGTTGTTTTTTCCATGCTTTCACCCAAACATAAAGCATAAAGAATCCTTTTGTCTTTTTGAAAGCAAAAAAAACCTAATCAAATAAAAATTATCTTAAAAATATCTTCAGACTGATAAAACTGATTGAAATAGAAAAATGTCTAAAATTTGCTTTTGTGACTGCTGAAAAGCTCGTGCAGTGCCCAAATCTTCATGCTTCTAGAACCAACATGTGGCAAGCAACTGGGGTGGTGAGATAGACACCGTATGTACTTCATGCCAACACCTTAAAAACCTGACAGGTGGCCATTGTATTGTGTACGTGAAATGGTCATACCATGGGTTGCGTAGCAAGTGCGCAACGCTTGCGTAGAAAAATTGCTACAACGGTTCCTTGAATGCTCTTCATTTCTCCTAAATGCTATCATGACACTATTATGCCGATAATATAAACCTTAACATATTAATACATCAGAAAATTAAAAAAAAAATTGAGAATAAAAAAGAAAGCCTGATCATTTTCTCTTTCTCTTGCTTGATAATTTGCTGCTAGAAGCCTTGATGGTAGGAGTCTTGGACTTGGGATCTGGAGTCATGACGTCCTATTGCTTCACAAGTGGTGATAAAGCAAGTGTGGTTTTGGATTTAGGATCAAACTTAGGAATTTTCATGAGTGAAGGTATTACAACAACCCCCTCATACCTCTTCAAAAATTTATGTGCCTCTAAATCATGCCTCATAGTTCTCAGTTGTGCATTCATGACCAAGTTTCTTATATATAAATTTCTGCATTGTCTCCTAACTAGTCGTGATCACTTGACAAAATGCTTACTCATGTCAAGAGCCTTGGATGACTCTTTGACTTCATGGTCACAATTTTCTAAAATATACTGAATAGAATTCTTATACTCCATATTTTGTTGCTTGAATTGATAGACCTGGTCTTTGCTTTCTTCTAACTCCTCCATGAACCTATGGTACTCTTTCCATTGACTTAATGGGGGTGTTCCAAGGGATTTATCTATTTGTTTCATTTGTTTCACATACTTAAGCTTTGATTTAAAACCACTGGTTGTTAGCTCACTATACCCCACTACAACATTCTTTGCTTGTTCAACAAAGGTAACATGTTTCTTCTTCCCTTTGGCACTTGTTTAGCGTGACTGTATCTTGTCCTCTGTTGGTTTAATGGCCTGTTTTGTGTCTCTGTTCTTCTTCTCCAGAAATGTTATCCTCATTTGGTATTTAAATAGTGCATGTCTCATCTTTATTATTTTAGGATCCTCTCCTTTGTACTGTACAACACCTCTCTCTAGTGGTGCTATGTCTTCCTCATAATCTAGTTATACCAATTTTGAACCCTTGACCTCACTCACTTTTTCATCCACCTTTGCATCTGTTCGCTTATCCTCATAGATTTCTACAATTGCTTGAGGGGTTCCCTCTTCCTTGGTTTTCTTAACTTTAGACCTTGTTCTTGGTCTCATCACAAATTCATCTTGGACTATGTCTTCAATTTTGACCTTAAGTCTTGCTTGTTGAGCTGATGTTTCATATTCCATTGTTCCTTTATCTGCCTTGTCATCCTCTATGCCTTGCAACTTATTTTTCTTGCTCAGCTTGCCTACAAATTTCTTTCTTGGCTCGACATATTCCTTCTTTATGGGTTTCATTTCCATAATTGAACAAGTGTTCTCCTTCTTTGGATGCTCTTGCTTGGACTTTTCTTTATCTGCCTTGATTGAAGGTGACCCACTTTGTGGCAAGAGGTCAACACTTGCAAGAAAATCGAACCAAAGCATTTTCTTTCTTTCAACAACATGTTTAACCAAGATTTTGATCAAGGAGAAATGAAACAAAGTTGAATCATGGTTATCCTTTTGAATCTGTACTTTGGCGACCATTATTTCTAGAATATTAAGCAAGAAATAAGGGAGGTTCATGGGCTTTCTTTCGATGAAATTCCATAGAAACCTGAGATGATACTAATATATTCTACGGAACCTACCCTTGCAAGTGAAATATGTTTGGATAACCTTTAAAAGGTATACATACTACTCTTGGAGATAAATGCTAGGGAAGGTGGAGGAAAACTTGTCAAGATACTCTAGTTTTACAAACTTCTTATAAGCTAAAATGTCTAACTCATCCCCATTGAACCATTTCTCCCCTACTATTGGGAGATTGGTTGCATAAGCTATGAAATTTTCATTCAATATGATCTCCAAGTCTCCTAGTTTCACTCTGTTGTCTTGAAAATTTAGAGAAAATAAGCTAAGAAAATTTCCATTGTGACCTACTTTCTAAATCTTCTGGAAGAAAATAATGCACCCTATGTTCTCAAAAGCCACTTTAATGGCAGGGGATGGATTGAGAAGACTCAAAGTACTGGGTTTGGTGCAAATGAGGTCTCCTCCTTTTTTGCTGGTAGCAGGAGCCATCCTATCTCTACACCTAACTGATTGATTTTGACTTTTGCGTTATGGCTACATGTGCATACCCAAAGGAATGAAAATAGGCTTGAAAGACAACAAAACTTCACTCAGGCAGTTGTAACAATAGGATAGTGACAACATTGATTATGTGATGGAATACAAGTAGGAGGCTTTAAACATTTAAAATGTATTTAAATTAAAATCTTCAAGAAGTGTTAATCATTCAAAAATTAATCTTGAAGTAGTAAAACGACGCTCTTAGAGGTAAGACTGTGTTTTCAAACAGGGTAGGGTGTGCACAACACACATTTTTTAACAGTGATAAACAAGCCTTTAGCACCGCGACTAGGAGAATTCACAATATAATTCACAAGAAGGATGTCTGACTCCCTACGTCTGTAATTTCTTTGTTCAATCTCTACGTTGAATAGTAGCTTGAGATGAATTGTTTCTCTGTATAGGAAAAATGCTGTGCCATGCTCAAATTGTTTGCAACTTGTAAACCTTCCTACAACTCCTAAGCCTCTTTGCACCTTCTGAACTCTCTTGTGACCTTTTCTCTGAAAATAAGCCACTCATCTCATCCTCTGCATATCATCTGCGAGTAGTCACACAAAAAATTGGTAGCCTGCATAATGATTTGAAATTATGGTGCTATTGTAAGTAATATGAACGTGCAACCCACGTTTCTTATGAAACTTCACATGATTGAAAAGTGTTGTTCAAATGTTGTAGGGTGGCAGAGGATTTAGCTATGATAGTTTTGATAACCAAAGTTTGTTGGGGGTGAATAGGATGATAAATGAATCATGGTGGGTAATGATGTTTAGGAAAGGGAATAATTTTAGGCCTAGGGAAATGTGGTTTAGGTGAAAACGATGATAAAGGTTAAGGCCTAAAATAAATTGATAGGAGTAATGTAACATTAGGGAATGAGGGAAAGGAATGAAATGAGGGAAAAGGAGATAGGTGGAGGGATTAATAAAATGTTTCGTAAAGGTGTAGGTCAAAGCATTAATAATTAGGATATTTTCAAGATCCTTTCCGCAATATCTAACACTTAGACCATGTTACCCACATATCATCACCTAATTACCCAGACTCAACAATAAAACCTTGACAAACATTAGACACTCCTTTCCAATGACCGACCTTGATGACCAAAGTGATAACCCAACTAGAGATGACTCTTTTGAGCAGTGATAGGTCAAATTTTAAGTCCCTATACTACTAGTGTAACCCCTTGTTATTATTAGTACAACCCCCTTATTATATTGTTGTGCCTATGTAGTCCCCATATTGCTATTATTGTGCCCCATAGAAGCCCACTATTGTTATTATTGTGCCCTTACATTATTATTATTATTATGTCGACTCTGATTATATTATGACCCCTTAGACACTTATATATAGAAAGGAGGTCTTGTCATTTGTATCATCCAAGAATTGTTCATTTGTGTAATGTAACAGAGGTTTCCCCCTCAAAGAGGCTTATTTCTAAGGCGTTCATCTATCTTTTCTATCTTTTTGTGAGCTGGTTTCATAACATTTGGTATCAGAGTTTTGGATTCTAGGGTTTCGCTGCTCCAAATAGGCCATCGTGGAATTTTCACTATAACTTTTTTCTACGACGCTTCAGAAACGAAAAAAAAAATCCATTTGAGACGAAATCTTGCTGAACCTTGGGTCCGAATTTCATATCTTGTGTCACTATATTTTTAGAGATATGATCTAAGGAAGTTAGGGTTTTTCCAAGTTCTAGAATTTCATTTAAAACAGGTCATCGTGGAATGTTTGCTATAATGATTTCTCTACAAAGTTTCAAAAGAGAAAAAAAAAAACCATTTGAGAAGAAATCGGTCTGAACCTCGGCTCTAAATTTCACATCCTATATCACTATATTTTTGGCGATATAATATGAGGAAGTTAGGGTTTTTTCAAACCCCCGAATTACATTCCAAATAGTTCACCTTGGGAAAACTGTCATAACTTTCTCTTTGAGCATCAGATTGAATTTTCGTAATCTGTTACAGAAAGAGGACAAACTTTAGTGTTTTGGGTACCATTTTTAGAACCAAAGGTTGAAATAGTGACCCGCGGCACATCGTACAAGTTCGCTCTACAAAACAAGTCTATACTCAGGTCATCGTGGGAGATTATGCATAACTTTTTCTTGTAGAATCCAATTTCGATCAGATTGGTGGCATTGGAAAGAGGATGCAGAGAGCTACTGCAGGTCGCAATTTCAAAACTAGAAATTCCAAATTTATAGAGTTACAACCGTTTCAAGATAGAGCTCCTAAAACCAAGAAAAGCCAATATGAGGATGTTTGATGGCAAGGATCCGAAAAATTGGATACTACAGATGGATAAATATTTAGATCTACATGAGATGAAAATTTTACAAAAGGTATGTATTGCATATTCATATTTAGAACCATATCAATTTTTATGGTATAAAGGGTTGTGTTCTAGTAAAGCACTTGTCACTTGGTCAATTTTCATGAAATAAATGATAACACATTATGAGGATACAAAGAGTAACACTTTCTTTAGCCAATTGATAAATCTCAAACAAAAGGGTTCAATGGCAGAGCACATTGAGGATTTAAAAAAATTGAATATAAGGGTAAATGATATTCCATAGAAGAATAGGATTGACGTCTTCATCGAGACTTTAAAGGATAACATTCAACATGAGGTTTCTCTTTGGGAACCTGATTCATTGGAGAAGGCATTCAGGTTGGAAAGAAAAATTGAAAGCGGAATTATGGAAACAAGGAATCCTACCAGTCACAACTATAAATATGAAGTGTTTTTTCTTCTAGCCTTCCACAACCTACAAGGTTTACACGACAACAATTGGAAGAAAAAAGAGAAAAGGGACTTTGTTACATCTGTGATAGCAAATACACTAAAGGTCATAAGTGTGTTGAGAAGAAATTATTTTACATAGATTGTGAAGAGGAGGAAGAAAAGGATCAAGAAACATAAAAATAAGAGAATATACAATAGGAAACAACCCTAGAGAAAGAATAAATGAATCCAAACATATCTTGTAAAGCATTGGAAAGAATTACAGCTCCTCAAACGCTCAATATAGAAGGACATATCAAGAAGAAAAAGGTTCAAGAAGTGAAAGATCACATTGAGAAAGAAGAAGTGAATCTGACCATATCTTGTAATGCATTGGCCAGAATTACCCCTCAAATTATCAAGATAGAAGGACATATCAAGAAGAAAAATGTTCAAGAAGTGAAAGATCACATCGAGCATCAAGAAATCAATCTGACCATATCGTGTAATGCATTGGAAGAAATTACCACTCCTCAAACTCTCAATATAGAAGGACATATGAAGAAGAAAAATGTTCAAGAAGTGAAACATCACATCGAGCATCAAGAAATGAATCCAACCATATCTTGTAATGCATTGGAAGAAATTACCACTCCTCAAACTCTCAATATAGAAGGACATATCGAGAAGAAATGATTCAAGCAGCGAAAGGTCACATCGAGCATCAACAACAAGTTCTCCAACTTTTAAAGGATAATGCCACTTTGGTGCAGAATCAAATGAAACAATAGGCATATCAACATCACAGTGAAAGAAGTTTTGATGTAGGCAATTGGTTATTTTTACGGCTACATCTCAAGCAAGCTATTTACGAGAAGGAAATGTTGGCAATACCACATGGACTTAAGAAATGGTGACCTTACCTAATGCGAAGAGACTTCAAGGTAAAAATGGATCATGATAGTCTTAAATACCTTTTAGAACAAATATTATCTTTATAAGGATAGAAAAAACGAGTCACAAATATGTTGGGTTATGACTTTGAAATCATTTACAAAAAAGGGAAGCAAAATGTTGTTGCAGATGCACTCTCAAGAAAGGATGAGGATGTGGAAGCATTGTTGTATGCTATTTCTATTATCCAACCAAATTGGATAAACAAATCAAGGGATGAATGGAAGAAGGATGAAGAAGTGTGGCCACTCATTCAAAAGTTGCAGAAGATCCCAGTTCAAACAATATTTCCAGAACTTGACGAGGAAGGAAAATCATATTGGAACCTGGAGCAGTCACAGAAACAAGAACTCGACAACTATGAAATCAATCAATTTCAGAGTATCTCATTAAGTGGAAGAACTTACCTACTGAAGATTCCACATGGGAGGACAAGAATTTATATAGAAGCATCAAGAACTACTCAAGCTTTGAGGACAACACTTCTTGAAGGAGAGGGGCATGTTAGGTCCCTATACCACTAGTGTAACCCCTTATTGTTATTAGTACAACCCCCTTATTATATTGTTGTGCCCATATAGTCCCCATATTGTTATTATTGTGCCCCATAGAAGCCCACTATTGTTATTATTGTGCCCTTACATTATTATTGTTATGTCGGCTCTGATTATATTATGACCCCTTAGAATCCTATATATAGAAAGGAGGCCTTGTAATTTGTATCATCCAAGAATTGTTCACTTGTGTAATGTAAATGAGGTTTCCCCCTCGAAGAGGCTTATTTCTAAGGCGTTCATCTATCTTTTCTATCTTTTTGTGAGTTGGTTTCATAGCATCAATACATAACAGTAAGAAAAATTTATGATTTTAACCTTCTTCTAAACAAAAAATAATTTAATCGAGATACCTTTTGACTGACAAACTAACCTACTCTAACATGGGATCCATTGGGGATGACAACCTCCCTGTGAGGTTCCAAGAATGACACTGCATAATAGTAGTCTTCTCATTGGGCAATACAGTCATAACACACAAAAACTGATATACAAACTCTGAATAATGAAAACTTACTGACTAGACTGACTGCAAATGATATAAAAACTGAATGTCAGACTCAAATATTTACGGCAGTGATCAGTTAAGATCTCATGGCCTTCACTTGGGGCTTCAAATATTAATTATAACTACCCATACCTGCATTATTCAAAACAAAAATTGTGTAAAAATTGAGATGATCTCTCAACATCCAACTTAAGAGAGGAAATGCTTGAGCAGCCTGCCATTCACAAGCCCTTCTCCAACTGGTCAATCTAACAAATATTCAAGTAAATATGCATTCTTTGCTCTAAAAGTAGCAACTTTAAAAGGCCCTTTCCACAAATTCTCAAATTTCCCATGCTTTCCCTTATCCTCATTCTGGGCATCCCATTTTAGTACCAAACCTCCAATCTAAAAATCTGCTCCCTTTGTTCTTTTATAGTATATCTTCTTTATCTCGTCTTGTAACAACTATGTGTCCCTAAATACTTGTTCTCATGATTGTTGGAGCCGGATAATTTCACCAATTCTCCGTTGCATGTAATTGGGCTCTTCTTATGCTTCTTGTAACAATCTCATGACCAACACTTTGAGAGATGAAGGAAACAATGTCTATGTTCCATACACTAATTCAAATGGAGACATACCTATGGATCTTTTAGTACTAACTCGATCTGCCCATAGTGCATGGATAAATTTTTTTTGCCAGTTCCTTTTATTCTCTTGCAACAATTTTCTAATAATGTTGATCAGACTCTTATTGGATGACTCTGCCAAGCCATTTCCTTGAGGGTAATAGGTTGTGGAATGACCCAAACTGATTTTATATTTGTAGAAGAATTCAATCATCCTTTTTTACTTGAATGTAACAACATTTTCTATAATAATCTTTTGCAGACAACCAAAATGAGACAGAATGGTCTTCTAGAAATTGGATGATAGTTGCATTTGTGGCTTGCCTAGCAGGGACTGCTTCAATCCATTTTGAAAAGTAAGATGTTCCTGTTAAAATCCACTTATGCTGCCCAAAAGAGGAAGAATGAATTTCTTCAATAAAATCAAGTCCCCGTCGTTGAAATGGTGACTCAACTGTTATAGGCTTTAGAGGTAGGGGAAGCAACTTCTTTCTACTCTCAAACACCTGACATTCCTTACAATTGGCCACCTTCTTATAAACATCAACAAAGAGTAGGCCAATAAAGGCCAGCTCTGAAAATCTTATTTGTTGTGGTTTTCCAATATAAGTGACCACCACAATCACCCTTATGAAAACCTTCTATTTTTGTTTTAGCTTCATCCTCCAATAAACAATTGAGCAACATCCCACCAAGATCTTTCCAGTATAAAAAATGGTTAATAATACAAAATTTCATTGCTTTTAATTTTAAAAACCAGGCTTTAGTTTTGGGCCAATTCAACGGTGCTTGCAAATGTTGTAAAACATATATGATATCTACATACCATGGTGAAGCAACCAATTTTTTTGGCACTCGCTGAACAACATTTGAGATTTCTTCCAATGTTAGGACAATGAGAAAATTAATTTGAAGGGCCTATAAATTTGATTTTGCCATCATCTGAGCCAAACCCTGACCTTTAATCAACTTTATTGGCTTGATTTCTATGTCATATTTAAGAATGTTGCGATCCACTTGCCCCTCCTTCCATTTGGTTCAATTTAAGCCAAAATATTTTTAAATGTAGCGCTAGGCACATAAGACACAACATGAGAATGTAAAATGTACACTCAAAAATATTTTAGGGCCTCAACAAGCGCAAATGCTTGTTTTTCCATTATGTCATACTTGAGCACAACATCTCTGAGCACCCTACTGAAAAATGCAATAGGCTTCTCAACTCCCTACTAATTTTTCTGCAAAAGAACCACAACAATACCGTGTTTAGATGTAAAAGAAAACACTATGAACTCCCTTGTATCTGGGTTGGCCAAAGTAGGAGCACGGGACAAAATTGCTTTAACTTCACTGAATGATTTCTTACTATCTTCATTCCATTTTGCCTTGCTGCCCCGCTTTAGAATGTTTGTAATTTTCCTAGAAATCTCAACCAAATTGGGAATGAACCTTCTCAAAAAATTAATTCTGCCGAAAAATAACAAATTTTCCTTTTTACTCCTAGCAGCATCCATTTTATGAATAACTGCAATTCTATTAGGGTCTATTTTTATGCCATATTTTGAAATAATATGGCCCAATAGCTTGCCTTCCTCTAGGCCAAACAAGGAATTTTTGGTATTTAATGAGATGCCATTTTTCCTGCACTTTTCTAAAACTACTCTTAAGTGATACAAATGTTCCTCATTAGATTGTGAGTAAACAGTAATCTCATCCAAGTATATGACAAGAAACTTATCGTTTTCTTCTACGAAAGCTATGTCCATTGCTCGTTGAAATTTTTCCCCTACATTAATCAAACCAAATGGCATCTTAACATACTTGAAAGTACCCCAGGGAGTTGTAAAGGTGGTCTTGTCTTGGTCCTCTGGGTGAACCAAAATTTAGTTACACCCATAGAATCCATCCAGTAGTGACATTCTTCTGGCACCCACTACTTTCTGGAGAACATTGTCCATTTTTGGCAGTAGATAGTTGTCCTTGAGGGACACCTTGTTTAAGTTCCTGGAATCTACACACAATATAATCTCACCTGTTTTATTTCTGATGGGTACCAAATTGGACAACTAATTTGAAAAACGGAGGGGAACTATAATACCAACATCAAAAAATTCCCATTCTTCTTTTTTGATTAAGGGCAACAATACCAAATTGGTCCTCTGCAACTTCTGCTTGAATGGATTTTGATCCTTTTTGATCGGTAATATATGATGAATGATCTCTTTGTCATACACATTCAGGTCTTTGTACCCCCAAGAAAAAACATCAGAAAATTTAGTAAAAAATTCCAAATATCTTCTTTTCATATCAAGGCTCAAGATTTTGGACAACTTTATCATCTTGGGGTGTTCTGCTATACCTATATTGAATATTTCAATTCCTTCACTAGTCGATGCTAGTTTCGATCTTGTGGCCACATCATTTTGGTCAAACAATGCTTCTAAAGGTACCCAATATGTTGGAAGAATGTTGTCCTTAACTTGCAAAATCTTCAACTTAGAACCTTGCTGATCTAATTCCTCCTTCATCTGATTTATGAAACTTTCCTTATCTGCATCTCCCCACTCTTTGTCCCTTTCCCATCTCATTCTAGCAAACTCTTCTTTCATTAGCAAGAAATTTTCTACCTACTCATCTTTCTCAAACACTTGCCAATGACCATTGTTATCAGGAAAAATAGGTATAGGTCTTACCTCTACCTTGTAATTTCCTTTAACATTATTGGGAATGTCAAAATCATAGGCTGAAGTAGCCAATGCTCTGCAACAACATTGTCTTTCCTTAGAACCATCGAAAAACTGTATTCAACAAAACTATGTAAATAATCAAGTACAACATTCTAATAAGATTGCATGTGGGAATGCTGGGTTTGGTATTCACCTTTAACTTGCCTAACCACCAACTTAGAATCACCAAAAACAACAATTCTTTTAGCCCCTTATTTCTTTAAATTCCTCAAGCCCAAAATTAGAGCCTCATATTCCACCATATTGTTGGTACAATCAAACCCTAGTTTATATGAACACAATTTTGACATACCAATTTTTGGACTAATAATCCACACCCGTGCTCCAGCTCCTTCTCTTCTTGCTGCCCCATCAAAATGCATAGTCCAAACTTCATGTTTCTTCCTTGCTTTGCTATCTATTTTGACTTTGGACTTTGCAGATTTTTTGAGGGCAGAATGACCGATCTGTCTCTTCTTTTTCATTATTGTCTTGCCCTTATTTTTTAAGGTTGTTTGCTTCATAAATTTGTTTTATCCTTACTCAAAACATAAAATTTATTTCTATGTCTTCCTTCTTTTTGACATCTAATTTACTTTGGTTGTCCTACCCTAAATCCTCATGTGAAATTCCTTTTTCCTGAGTGTTGTTCCTCTCTTCTTCAATCTCTGAAACAAGACCTTAATCAATGGGAAAAATTGAATAAAACAAAATGAATAAATATACATTAGAATGGACAACATAGTCTGGATGGTTAACAAGCTTATCCTTATTGTTGATCATATACTACATGAGAGGCTCTATGTATAAGCTTCTCATCTATCCTCCAAAATCTAGAATTTTAATGTATGGCATGTTAGTTTATAATGCTCCATTCAGTTTTTCCATCTGGAATCTAGACAACAACATACCATACATGGGAGGTATGTCTTCCACCATGATGTCCATCACCATGCATTTGGAAGGAATCTGAGTCAAGGATATTGCTAAGTATTTAATTAAGCCTAGACATTTCACCTTACTAGAATGAAATGAATAAAGGTCCTTGTCTATTTGTGTAATGTCTAAACCCAACCTCTCCATAATCACCTTTGGCATCAAATTATGTGATGCCCTAGAGTCCAACATAGCATTGTGTAGGATTTGTTCATGTACATTCCAACTAACATAGAAGGGAGGAACATCACCATCATGTGTTTTATCCTCAATTTTTGGCCCAAAGATGATAATTGGATGGTCATCCGCTATATTTACTGTATCAAAGGTTTTATCTACTTTAAGTTCCTTTAGTATCTGAAATCTATATTGATCATTTCTCACTAATTCACCAAGAGGAATAAAAATATTCCACTTAGCAACTTCAACTTCGAGCTTAAATAGAATTGTTACCTTTTCAGTCTCCTTGTGAACATCATCCTTCTTCTCTACAACTTCTTTGGCTTTCGGTATGTCGTATTTCTGCTGCAAAATAGTGATAGGAGGCTCCTTCATTTGGGAACTTGTGCTAGGAATATCTTTTTTCGGAGCACTTGTACTGGGGAGGATTTTTTAACACCACTGGTAGGCACTTCATTTCTTGTTACATTCCTGATCGGTGCATCCTTCTTTGCTGCATCACCTCCCATAATCTTATTTCTCAAATTATACTATCCCTGCACTTGCATTATAGAATTCCAAAAACCCTTTCTATATTCCTCTGATTCAATCATCCATGCATCATTTTGGGATTCGTACAACAATAGTTCTTCCTCTTCCTCTTCAAAATTTTCAAGCTACTTGTATTCTTGATCCTCTTTGGTCAAATAGACCTCCTGTTGCCCATCACCAAAAAATAAAATTTGATCTTCGGGAGTTTTCTCATCTTCCTCATCTTGATCTTGAGCAAAATTTTGTTGGAATGGTGGTATTATTTGCTGCTATGATTGTTTTGGACCTTTCTGCTCCGGAGGTTTGTCAGGAAACTATGGTTGCCTTTGGAAACTAGGATTTCTGATTTGTGGTGTAATATGGGTCTCTCGGATTGTTGTGCAACCAGTCAGGGAGGTCTTCTCCATCTTCTTCTCCATTATCTTAACCAATGTTTTGAATTTAGCATCTGAGGAAGTGGCATGATCCTCCTTTATGATGACTCTCTTCTTGGAATTCAACTTATATGGTTTCACTAATAGATTAGCCTCCACATTGAATCCATTATTTTTCATGTCCTCCAATGTTGCCATATTTCTTTCTTTGAGATGATAAGCCATTTCATGGTCAAAAGCATCCAGATAATGCAGTAAGTCCAGCCTAGGAGGAGGCTTAATCTTTGTAGGAATTGAATTGTACAGTTTGTTGAACCTTGTAGAAAATAGTTGAACAAATTCTTCGGGTTGTATTTTCAAGTTGTTGTACTCATCCAAGATCTGAAAAGGGTTCTTATTTTGACCCCACCTTGTAAGGAAAGCATCTTCTAACTCTTAATAATTTGCAAAGGATCCCGGGTGAGAGCTCCTAAACCATTTCTTGACATCACCGGAAAAACTTTGAGAACATAATCTGATTTGAACATCATCATAATCTACTTCCTCCAAATCCACAAAATCACTATCCTTTTCAACATTTAGCACTGGTTTCTCATGTGCCATCATATTGCAGAAGCCTCTGCCCATAATTGAGAGGTAAATCATGAAGTTGAGCAGGCAACACCAAAGGAGCATACCTTACTGCCATAACTACTATTTGAGTATTTTGGTGACTGACAAGTAGTGTAATAAAAACAATAGAAGATGGAAGAACTAGGTGAATGAAAGTAAAAAATGAGGATGAAGGCTTTTGAATTGAAGTCAAAACAGAGCCAGTAGTGAAAAAAATGGAACAGGGATATTTCTATGAGATAGGACCATGTTTTCAGTGGCTTTTTGAGCTTTGTCAACTAGACCTTTGAGTTTATTGAACTGCTGGATGATATTTTGACTAAACTCATTTCTTGGTGATGATACACAAGAACTTAAATTATCTGAATCTGCTATAATTTCAAGGATACTAGAACAAAATGTCATCCTAAATAATGGGATTTCATAAGATATTTCAGGTGAGGAAGCAAATTTCCTAATAGGATAATAACTAGCTTGACTTTCCAACACCACTCTCTCCTTCTTGAGGAGTTTTCCATGATCATAAACCACTACAAGAGTATTTGGGTCAAGGTTCTTCCTGGTGAACCTCCTAGAAGCCAGATCATCTTAGACAAGGATGCATGCAATGGAAATTTTTAATAATCAAAAGGATATTTACAATTTAGCCTATGATGTACATTTTGGACATGAAACTTCCCAAGATAATTTAAACTTTCGAATCCCCGGAAATGGTGCCACCATGTTATCACTCTATAAATCCCTTTAGGCTAAGGAAAGGACCACAGAGGTAACCAAAACCACTATGGGCTAGAAAATTGGCCTTTCTAGCTGGAGGGGGCTCCCTCAACTAATGAAAACTAAAGGTTTTGACTCTATAGCTTAAAGAGAATAGTTCTAGGAGTATTTGGATTTGATAAAGAAGGTGGTAGAGGATTTATACGAAAAACTATTGACGGTATAAGTGATATTTCTATTGTGACATGTTGATGTATCTCCAACCAGCTTCATATATGGAGGCTTAATTAGCACAATTTTTGGAATAAATAACAAAATTGCAGTATAGAAAAGGTAGAGTATCAAGACATTTATCAAAGAGCAGAAATAACAACATTTATCACTGCAACTTAGATTGATGACCATCAAGAAGAAACTACAAAACTTTTAAAGGCATGCATACTTCATTTCCAGCTAAAATATGATTGGTTCAATCATACATGAGCATATAATATGAATTCAAATATAATTGTCCCCTACACCTTTAGACACAGTATGGAGAAAACAGATAAGAGAAAGACATATAAACTGAGAGAAAAACTTATTCCAGAAAACATTCGTACCATAAGAATCTCCATAAATTGTCTGGAATCCCTTCAACATTCAGGCATGTTCATTAAAACCAAACCACAAATATGACAATAGTAATTTCTCTAGCAATTGGGAAAACCAACAACAACCTTCTTTGTCTTAATTTATCAAAATATATAGTAGAAACATGGGGGAAAATCATTTCAATTTCACAGCGTCTTCGATCCCACAAAGGATCTATTCAAAACTGGGAAAGATAGTAAACTATTGTTTTTTCCATGCTTTTCACCTAAACATAAAGCATAAAACATCATTTTGTCTTTTTGAAGGAAAAAACAACCTAATTAAATACAATTATCTTAAAAAGGTCTTTGGATTGATAAAATTGATTGAAATAGAAAAAAGTCTAAAAGTTGCTTTTATGATTACTGAAAAGCCTGCGCATTGTTCAAATATTCATGCTTCTAGAACCGAGATGTGGCAAGCGACTAGGGTGGTGAGATGGAAACCGTATGTACTCCACATGAGCACCTTCAAAACCTGATAGGTGGTCATTGTACTGTGTACGTGAAATGATCAGGCCATGGGTTGCATAGCAAGTGCGTAGTGCTTGCGTAGCAAAATTGCTGCAATTGTTCCTTGAATGCTCTTCATTGCTCCTGAATGATGGCATGCCACTATTATGCCAATCATATCAAACTTAACATATTTATACATCAGAAGATTAAAACAAACCTTGAGAATAAAAAGGAAAGCCTGGTTATTTTCTTTTCCTCTTGCTTGATAATTGTCTACTAGAAGCCTTCATGCTAGGAGTCTTGGACTTGGGATCTGGAGTCATGAGATCCTGTTGCTTCACAGGTGGTCATAAAGAAGGTGCGGTTTTGAATTGAGGATCAAACTTAGGCATTTTCATGAGCGAAGGTATTACAACAACCCCCTCATACCTCTTCAACAATTTATGTGCCTCCTCTAAATCTTGCCTCATAGTTCTCAGTTGTGCATTCATGACCAAGTTTCTTACATATAAATTTATGCACTATCTCCTAACTGGATGTGACCACTTGACAAAATGATTACTCTTTCAAGAGCCTTGGATGCCTCTTTGGCTTCTTAGCTACAATTTTCTAAATTATGCTGAATATAATTCTTATACTCCAAATTTTGTTGCCTGAATTGATTGATATGGTCTTTGCTTTCTTCTAACTCTTCCAGGCACCTCTAATACTCTTTCCATTGACTGAATGGGGGTGTGCCAGGTGCTTTAACTATTTGTTTCATATATTTCACACACTTAAAATTTTCTTTAAACACCCTGACTACTGGCTCACTAGACCCCACTACAACATTCTTAGCTTTTTCAGCAAACGTAACATGTTTCTTCTTCTCTTTGTCACTTGTTTAGGGTGAGTCTATCTTGTCCTCTACCAATTTAATGGCATGTTTTATCTCTATGTTATGCTTCTCTAGAAATGTTATTCTCATCTGGTTTTTAAACAATACCTCTCTCATCTTTACTATTTTAGGATCCTCTTCTTTGTACTATACAACACCTGTCTCTAGTGGTGTTATGTCTTCCCCGTAATATGATTGTACTATTTATGGACCCTTGAACTCATCCACTTTTTCATCCACCTGTGCATCCTTCTACAATTTCTTGAGGGGTTGCCTCTTCCTGGGTTTTCTTAACTCTAGACCTTGTTCTTGGTCTCATCAAAAAATTCATCTTGGTCTGTGTCTTTAATTTCAACCTTAAGTCTGGCTTGTTGAGTTGATGTTTCTTGTTCCTCTGTTCCTTTGTCTGCCTTGTCATCCACTATGCCTTGCAACTTATTTTTCTTTCTCAGCTTGCTTGAAAATTTCTTTCTTGGCTTGGCACCTTCCTTCTTTATGGGTTTCATTTCCATAACTGAATGCGTTCTCTCCTTCTTTGGATGTTCTTTCTTGGACTCTTCTTTATCTGCCTTGATTGAAGGTGACCCAGTTTGTGGAAAGAGGTCAATACTTGCAAGAAAATTAGACCAAAGCATTTTATTTCTTTCAAAAACATATTTAACCAAGATTTTGATCAAAGAGAAATGAAACAGACTTGAAGCATGGTTATCCTTTTGAATTAGTACTCCGGTGGCCATTATTTCTAGACTCTTAAGCAAGAAATAAGGGAGGTTCATGGGCTTGATTTTGGTGAAATTCCATAGAAACCTAAGATGATACTGGTATATTCTATTGAACCTACCCTTGTAATTGAAATATCTTTGGATAACATTTAGAAGGTCTACATATTTCTCTTAGAGATAAATGCTAGGGAAGGTGGAGGAAAACTTGTCAAGAAACTTTGGTTTTACAAACTACTTATAGGCAAAAATTTCTAACTCACCCCCCTTGAACCATTTCTCCCCTACTGTTGGGATATTGGTTGCATTAGCTATGAACGTTTCAGTCAATATGATCTCTAGGTCTCCTAGTTTCACTCTATTGTCTTGAAAATTTATAGCAAATAAGTTGGCGAGTTTGGCATTGTGACCTACTTTTTGAATCTTCTGGTAGAAAGGAATGCACCCTATGTTCTCAAAATCCACTCTAGTGGTAGGGGATGAATTGGGTAGACTCAAAGTACTGGGTTCGGTGTGAACGAGGTCTCCTCTGTTTTTGCTGGGAGTAAGAGCCATCCTATCTCTACACCTAGTTGATTGATTTTGACTTTTGGGTTATGGCTACCTGTGAAGACCCAAAGGAATGAAAATAGGATAAAATGAAAACAAAAATTCCACTCAGGCAATTGTAACAATAGGATGGTGAAAACACTGATTATGCGATGGAATACAACTAGGAGGCTTTAAACATTTAAAATGTATTTGAATTAAAATCTTTAGGAAGTATTTATCATTCAAATTTAAGCATAGATTAGTAAAAAAAAGCTCTTAGAGGTAAGGTTGTGTTTTCAAATAGGACAGGGTGTGTGAAGAACACATTTTTTAACAGTGACAGACAAGCCTTTAGCACTGTGACCAGGAAAATTACCAATAAGAATTCATAGGAAGGATGAATGACTCACTACCTATGCAATTTCTTCATTCAATCTGTACGTTGAACACTAGCTTGAGATGAATTGTTTCTCTGTACATGAAAAATGTCTTTCCATGCTCAAATTGTTTGCAACTTGTAAACCTCCATACAACTCCTGAGCCTCTCTGTGCCTTCTAAAATCTCTTGCGTCCTTTGCTATGAAAATAAACCACTCATCCCATCCTCTGCATATCACCTGCGAGTAGTCATACAGAAAATTGGCGACCTGCATAATGATTTGAAATTATGGTGCTGATGTAAGCAAGATGAACGTGCAACTTGCGTTTCTTATGAAATTTCACATGCCAAAAAATTGTTGTTTGAATGTTGTAGGGTGGAGGAGGATTTAGCTATGATAGCTTTGATAATCAAAGTGTGTGGGGGGTGAATAGGATGAGAAATGAATCATGGTGGGTAATGATGTTTAGGAAAGGGAATAGTTTTAGGCATAGGGAAATATGGTTTAGGTGAAAATGACGATAAATGTTTAGGCCTAAAATAAATGGATAGGAGTAATGTAACATTAAGGAATGAGGGGAAGGAATGAAATGAGGGAAAAAGGAGATAGGTGGAGGGATTAATAAAATGTTTCATAAAGGCATAGGTCAAAGCATTAATAATTAAGATCTTTTCGAGATCATTTCCTCAATAGCTGACACTTAGACCATGTTACCCACATATCATCACCTAATACCCGAAATCAACAATAAAACCTTGACAAACATTAGACACTCCTTCCCAATGACCAACCTTGATGACCAAAGTGATAACCCGACTAAGATGACTTTTTTGAGCAATGACAAGTCAAAACATAACAGAGAGAAAATTTTATGATTTTGACCTTCTTCTAAATAAAAAATAATTTACTTGAGGTACCTTTCAAATAAAAAACTAACCTACTCTTTTAGAAGGGACCATAGTATCTATTTAAAATTGTGCAAAATAATGAGTTAAAATCTAACGTGAAGGTTAAGGTATTTGTACTCTTATTCTTGATTGTTAAACTTTTGGATTTGTTGAGCCAATTCTTTTGTTCAAATGAAAATATGGTTATGTAATGATTAAGTTTTCAAAGGTAGGATTTTTTCACAAGGGAATGATGTGACTAAAGCAAAATCATAATTGACCAATCAATAGACTTACTACATGTTATAAAGTAAAAACATTAGAATTCATGATCATGGATTTATGTTTGAATTTAGTAGTTATAAAAAAATGCAATAATAATGAGGGAAGAGGGTATGTGATGCACAATCAAAATATGCAACTATTTAACAAGATACTAAAATATATTGGTACCATCAAAGTGCAACAACTATGGAGGTAACTTACTTAAGAAATCACAATATGTAATGATACAAAACTAAATATATATTGATGGTGCTGGACCCACCAACATTCGAGGGGTCTCACCAATATGTGGTCCCAATTAGACCTCACACTATTTGGGATAGGAGCCCCATCCAGAATATGGATTGGTTTCTGACTTTTTAAATATTTGCCACAACTCTAATTGTTAGCAAGAGAGAGGAAAGTAGGTGTGCCTTCAAAAATAAAGTAAGTGTTCCTGGTGATGTATACATCGAACACCATTAGCTCCGCTAGTGGAGCATTAGAGCCACCACTTGCTCCTCAAAAGAACTAGCTTGTCTCTATAATGCATTGCGGGAGGATCCAAGGTGAAACGTCCTTTTCTCATACAATGAGGGTGTATATATAACCAATGGGGTGATGCTTCACCTCACCTGTGATTCTTTGACTACCATAATGATTTTTTGATTCCTATGACTTTTCATATTTTGTATGTGTCCTTTGGCCTTCCACTTTAAAATACATTTCGAGTAGATAATTAAATTTCAAACAAATAATTACACTCTTGACATGTCATGACATGACACTACTGACGTGGACTGCATGATGACATGGAAATGTCAAGACATTCTTGCTACTCCTTGCTATGTGTCTTCTTGAGTATGCTCTTATGTCCACCTCCATTTAGCTTAGAGGTGAGGAGTCTTCAATAATATCAAGTCTTGAGCTGTGATTGCAAACTAGTGTCTCTTTGCTTTGTGTTGATTGATTAGAATGCATAATCAACTACAAAGATGCATTTCAACATGTTCCCCTTCTCCATATCATTCTTTATCATCCTATCATGGGTTGATAGAGTACCTACATCTACAATTCACTCATGATGAGATGAAATCAATATGATAAACCCCTAGTCTAAGATGTTGCATGTTGGTCCACTAACTCAACCGGAATCAGGTTGCAAGATGAGGGAGAGGCTTAGTGACTGTGCAGTTGTGCAACATAGGTAGCCAAGGGTGAAGCTTGAGCCTTGATACTACGTAATGTGTAGTTTAGGCTAGTTTGGGTAGGAAAATTGTGTAGTTTTGAGACTCAGTGAGACAGGTTGAGGGGTTTTGCACTGTTTCAGCCAATTATGTAGTTATGGGTGGCAGAGAAGACCTGGTGATTACCCAATTACATAGCTTAGGAGCTCAAGGGTTGAGCTTGATCTCAGATACTCTGCAAGGCACAGTTGAGGACATGATGGAGGGCTAAATTAGGCAATTTTGGGGGCCAAGGTCCAAGCTTAAGCACTGGAAATACTAGTACATAGCCCTGGGTGGGAGGAACTATGCATTACGCAATGTCAAGGGGTAGGGTTGCATATTGCAGGCTAAAACTACACAATGCATAGTTAAGGAGGGATGGGATGAGGTTAAGTTGCTGGAAAATTTCTGGAATTTGGCTAAGTGTGGGAACAATGAACTGATGTGATCAATGATATGACTTGATTGTGGTAACACACTTAGAACAATTGACGTCACAACAAAATAGACCATCCATGACACATGAAACACACGTTTAGCTCAATGTGATAACTTCATGACAACTTATGATAAGTGTGACTCTAAAGATACACTTTGCAACGACTGTGACGACACTTGTATGAAAATGCTTAAAACTTTGGAAATGAGTATGAAATATGTTTACATGGTTATATTAGCTCATTTACACAAGACAAACCCCTTGAAAACACCAAAACAAGTTTATATACATCGTTCAACACTTGACATCCCAAACAATCACTTTTTTCTTTTCTTGCAAAAGGGACCAAAATACTTAGAGAAAACACATGGAATGGATCTCAATTTTTGCGACAACAATATACAAGACCAAGGTAGGCTCTGAAATTTGGTACAGGCCAAAATTTTGGAGGGTGTTGTAGTAGCGACAACACTTGGTGACACACTAGTAGAATTCCAGTTGCTTTGTCTCAGTTATCTCTTTTGTGCAGGGTCATAGTTCTTCAAGTAGTATTGATTCATCATGTAGATCACTTTGGCTTCCCCACTTAACCCATGAATAAACATGGTCCCCATTTGTGCCTTCTTGGTTGAACAAAAGCATAATATTCATGAATATCACAATGTTTCAAATCAAAAAGGGTCGTGGAGTTTGCGAGCCTTACATTTTCAATGTATAATTTTTCATCTTTGGTGCTGCTCCACTACCAGAAAGCTTGGGCAGTACCTCGGTGGAGTCACTATAGGAAAACACACATTACCCCACTGTCAGTGAGCCTAGATAGTACCATGACGGAGTTGCTTTCTTCACCACCTTATGAAGGAATCCTTTCTCTTTTTTTGCCTTTATTTATATATTTAAAGAGGATTGTGCATTGGCACTTATTCATTTTGTGGGTGAAAGAGGGATCCAAACTTATTGAGAGCATGATAGGTTGTACCTTCAAAGAAGTATATAAATACCTATGATTTAGGTTTAATCATTTATATTTCCCCCTTCTTCCCATCTATTGATTGGATAAGTGTAAAAGCAACAAAACATAAAAACCAAGAATGGCATAATGTTTCCAAAATATACACAAATATCATGGTTCGACCAAAACTCTCCTTATGGACGGATCATATTTTCCATCAGAACTTCATCAACCAAAATATGTAACTAAAATAGGGAAGGAGGACTGAAAGTTAGAAAAATGTTGCGGTGTCACAAGACTCTTTTTATTTTTCCACACACAAATAAGCCAAAAACATGTTCACACACAAGACTTATTTACACAAACGAAAAAAAAGAGACCAAACAAAAAAATAAGCAAGAAAAGAAACTATGTACATAGGTTAGGCACAACCCCAAATCATCATTCAAAATAGTGTTTTAAGTCTTGACCATTAACGACAAGAGAGTCAATCCTCTTGTCTAGTGATTGCAGATGATATGTGTATTGGCCAAGCTTTTCATGTATGGTGAATGGTTTGATCCATAGGGATTGGAACTTAGTGTGTTTTCCTTTGTCCTCGCGGGATTTTTCCCACTTCAAGACCAAGTCACCCACACTGGATCCATTCTTCCCTATAGAATTCTTGTCGAACCACCTCTTGATATGACTCTAGTGAAGTGAGAATTTTTATTTTGTTTTTTCCCTTTATTCTTGCAACTTGTGAAGGGTGTTTATCCTACACTGAACCAATAAGTAAGGATTTCCCTCAGATTCCTGTGAAAGTTGAAAGGAAGGAAGATAGATGTTTGGGGGTAGGATGGCTTCTTTTCTGTACACTGGGAAGTAAGGAAACATATACAAAGAGGGTTTTGGCATGATTTAGTCAGACCATAAGGAATTCATTAAATCAGAGTGCTAGTTCCTTTGTTAAGAGAAAATGGTCTTTTTGATAACACAGACAAGGTTCGTGTTTGTAGACTCAAAAAGACAATTTCCATGTGGATAGTAATTAGCTAAATTTTTCGATACGATTTTGTTTTCTAATGCAAAATCATATAATTTTAACAATGATAAATATGTTACATTGTCAAAAACAAGTGAAGTCAGGATGCATAACCTGCAAATGCTATTCTACTTGAGGAAGTTGATGACTTCCTGATCATTCACTTGTTTGAGTGGAACTGCTTCTTCCCACTACATGAAGTAGTTTGTGGCAGTGAGATTGTAGCAGTGCTTCTTTGACGAGTGCGAGAAAATTTCGCCAATCACATATAAGCCCATTGTTGAAATGGCTCTTCCACTAGAATCAAATGCAATGGGGTGACTGCCTTATTTCCTTTATCGACACACTTTTGATAGACCAAACACTTGTATGTGTAGGTGTGAGTATCCTTGAATAATGTGGGCCAATAGAAACTGGCTAGCGTAACCTTTTGTGCATTTGTGTCACTCGCAAAGTGTCCCCCGGCTAGTCCATCGTGGAGAACATGCAATACTGTCTCTGAATCGTGTGCTTCCAAGAACCCGAGAAAAACTTTGTTATGGTGCTTTATAAAACCCCCCCATGCACCAACTGGTAAGATCATGCTTTGAGCTTGAATTCCATCTTTTTCCATGAAGATAAGTGAGAGAAAAAGGTGCCATGCTCAAGACACTGGCGCACATCTGGGTACCAAGAATTGTGATTGTAGTGGGGGAAGCTCACTCAATGTCATACATTTTGATTTCATGCTCCCATCAAAATGAATCTTCTTCTTTTGCATCTATTGCTTCTGCTGCTAGTTGACAATGACCATGACCCTTGATCATGTGAATTGGATTGAACTCTAAGTCATATTCCTACAAACTAGTCATCCAGTTCGCTCTTCTTTCACCCAACTCTTGTTGAACAAATAATGATATGGCTGTTGGTTGTGACACAAAGATAATACAATGATTTTCAAGAGATAGGGTCGGAAGTGCTTCACTACCTTGTAGACTGCATAAGCTTGCTTGTCAATGGCGGGGTAGCTAATTTTGGGTCCTTGAAGTCTACCACTCATGAAATATATTGGTCGCTCATTATTCTGATCATCCTTTTGTGTAAGAACATTGGCAAGAGAAGTATCATAAGCGAAAGTGTAGAGAATAAAGTCTTTATTGAAATATGGATTGTAAAAAGCAGGTGCATCTATGATAGCATGCTTGATATGGGAAAATGCACCCTTTTCTCTCTTATCCCACTTATATATTATATCCTTCCTTACCATTTCTTGCATGGGTTTCACAATCTTAGCACAATCGGAGATGAATTTTCAGAGAAAAATTATCTTTCCCAGGAAAGACTGCATAGATTTCCAATTTACCGGGAAGGGAATCTACGTTATAGTTTTGACCCTTTTTGGGGTCTTCCTTAATACCACTCTTCATGATAATATGGCCCAAGAGATTAACCTCAGACATTGCAAAAATACTCTTCTTGGGATTAAGTGATATCCCATATTTCTAACATCGCTTGAAAATTTTCTTTAGATGATGTACGTGGTCAAATATTTTCTTGGAAAACACCATAAAATCGTCCAGATAGACCACTACACTTTTCCTGATCAGTCCATGACATTCAATGTCCATTGCGTGTTGGAAGGTCACACTGACATTTACTATCCCAAATGGTATTCTTCTGAATGCGAATCTAACCCACTTTGTGCAAAAAGTTGTCTTAAGTTTGTCAAGCTATGAGGCTAGAACTTGGTTGTAACTGGAATACCCATCCAGTAAAGAGCCAATCTCGAACCCTAATACTATATGTAGTATTTATTCCATAGACATCACAAGCTAGTTATCTTTTTCCAAGGCGCAGTTCAAGTTGTGGTTATCAACACACACGTGGATTTCCCCATACTTTTTCCTCACTAGGACCAGATTTGATTCCCAGGTCGAATGTCACACTTTGTAGATGATTCGAGCATCCAATAGTTTCCTTAAATCCTTTTGAATCAGAGGCTAAGGCATTGGATGTACCTTTCACAACTTTTGTTGGAAAGGCTTGGCCCCTTATTTGATTGGAATGACGTGGTATATTATTCGCGTGTCATAAATTTTGAGCTCGTCATACATCTCTGCAAAAACATCTTTGTATTTCTTAAATAACCAGATAAAGTCTTTCCACTTTTGTGGTGTGCAACAAGTACCGAGATTGACAAAATTTAGATCTTTTTTTGGTTCGAATATTTATTTGTTCGTGTGACAACATTGAACTATGTGTTTTTGCATTGAATGGCCCTTGGAAGTGGTTCTGCAAGTCATACGACCTTTCCAATGATACCACATCTTTCGACATGGGATTTTCCTTGTTTGCGCGGGTTGAATTCTAGAACACTTTCTCGTGATTGTCTTCATCAATACCTACATCCTTGAATACATCAACATTCGCCATCAAGTGTAGTATCTACTAGCCATCATTGAAAATGTGTACTTTAGTAATATTTTTTAGGATGAATGGTTTATAAAGAATCTATACAGAAAAACATCCCTAAGCAATGATAACCTAGGAGTAAAATTTGACAATGCATCCGTAGATGCATTACATATTCTTAGAACATAAACAATATTGAAAGCTTGGAAATGAGAAATATAACGCCATACCTCTTGTTGATAACCTTTTAGATGAGGTGACACACATTGTATAATATCATGTACCTATCGTATGACAATTTTTTAGTCACATACCACTTTAATAACTCCAACATTGAGGTAGATGGTTCTTTGTAAGCCCAAGATGAGTGCCTGGTATTTTGTCGTGTTATTTGTGCACTCAAATTCCAAGTGGATTGAGATTAGATTTTTTCTCTATCATGGGTCTACGAAAACACAACTAGCTCCAACGCCCTCATTTGTCTTCGAACCATCAAAATATAATGTCCAAACATCATATGTACAAGGACTATGCACTACACTAGTACTACTACTACTATTACTATGTACTGTATAAATGTCATTTTTTCTAGTTAGACTGGGAAGGAGCTCCAACTGTGTCAGGTGGGACTAGGGATGGTTGAGTAAGATAACACCCCATATCAATTTCTAATAAGAAATTTTGAAAGATAAGATCCATGAAGGCAAGTGGCTCATTTTTACCTTCAAAGGGAGTGATAATATATTTCATGTAAGGTTCCAAGTTAACTCAGAATTGATTGTTTATTCCCTTGTACAAAGGCCATAAGTGTGACCGGTGTGTATCAAAATACCCTTGTAATTTGTTGGACCAATATCTGCAAAACAATACACTGTATGCTTCTGGAATGTCCATAATTATTATATTTATAGATTCGTGAACTCATTGGTTAGATGATAAGTGTATAAGGACATTTATGAGTTCACCAATAGCATGGAAAAGAGTGATGTCCATTTGAATGATCTGTGCATCTATTTTATCCCATTTTCATCGATTTTCTTTTCTATAGATAAAGGCATTACGTTTATAGATGCACGAGAATTGACTAAGAAATCGTGTACATTATAATTGAAAATTTCAAACGTTAATAAAAATGGAGGGAAAATTGTATTTGCATCCAATTTGAAAGTGTAGAGTATAGATTCTAGGGAACTACAAGACTTACCAGATCCCTTTTGCAAAGAAGCATAGTTACCTGAGGTAGACTATTTGAGCCCGTGGACAAGCAATTTTTGCTGGATGATGATATTTGTCAGTTCAAAGAGTGAGACATTCACGTGATATTTCTTCATGTCATACAATATGTTATAATTCATTGCGAGGTTTATCTACTACTTCTGGAATGATGGGATTAATTTTGTTGTCCATGTAAGTACTTTTCATTGTAGCTACATTTCCAGACTTTCTCCGAGTGTTTTAGGTTGAGTTGATGGGCGGTGTGATCTTCCTTAGTAAATTATCTTTCAATCTATGCTTTGTCAACTCTTGTCCAATGTTTGACCCTTGGCTTCTCAAGTTGTATCTAGTGTTCAACTATTGGGCTAGGGCGTCACTCAGTGGATGTTCTTCGATGCCCTTCTTTTTAGTTGTGTAAATGCAACCAAATGTATTCACTACATGTTTGACACTCATAGTTTCTTCGGCGACAACATTCCCTTCCTTCTCTTCTATTGGCTCAGTATGCTGATCTGAAAGCACTGTATCAATGATATGCACAACAAGAGTGTTCATGTTGTGATTACATTATAGGCATGTCTTTTTTGAATAATATTCTTGATGAAATGAGCAGTATTTGTCCATGCTCATACTCTCAGCATTCAACACAACACTCGAGCTCTACACAGACTTGGACAGTTGGTTGCTGCTACTGCTAGAGTTGGCATCCCTTCTTAGAAAGCTGAATTTAGGAGGCTTGCTGCTCACAATGGTCTTGCTTGACCTTTTTTTTAACTCTGCCAATTCATCAGACAAAGACTTGATGGTGTGGGTCAAGCTCTCAAGATCAGTTGCTTCCTTCTCCTTGGCCTTACTTATGGAGGCCTGATACATTTTTCCTGTGTCTTTGGAGTCCTTTGATGGCTCAACATTTACGATGACTACAATCGCACACAAGTCCTTTTCAACTGCAACTACCTCTTCATAATTTTTAGCCAAAGTTGGCTTCACAATTCTTTTCATGAACTGCACAATGCTTGTTAGTAAGGCTATGTGTAATAATCAATGGTGATTGAGTCATGAAGTTTCATATCTATTGAGAATCTGTTCAATATATGATTAAACCTCATATTTAAAGCCTTCACTTTCTATTTCTGCTCCATCTTAAGGCTTCCCAACTCTCTTAATAACATGGCAAGAGTTTTATCAAAGAGATATAGAACAGTCGGTGAAGGAGCGTGCTGTTAAGGTGCTCCGTAAGCAAAGGTCACTAGTTCTAGTCTCTCCAATACCAAAAAATCTAGCATGGTTTCCACTGGTGCGGCTCACGCCGAGTGCGATCCCCGGGTGACTTTGATAGCTTAGATGCCCTTGAGTCGTGGCCTCTCAGCCACAGGGTAAGCGTGATTTTCAGGATTCACCCACTTATCAATCAAAAAAAAAAAAAAACATGGCAGGAGTTTTGTCATCAACAAAATTTTCAAGGAATAGTTTCTTAAAGCCCCTCCAATTCTGGATTGAGTTCAGAGGAAGGCTATGATACCATACTACTTCTTTTTTATCTAAGCTACATGGAAAAAGTATACATGCAATATCATCATAGCGTACCTCAAGCATTCGTAGATGTAGGTAAAAGTTGTCAAAGTGGTCCTCCACCTTCATTACTTTGTCATGGTCATACTTTGTTAACAACTTCTTCGGGTGCCTCAACATCTTGTGTAACCCACCTATTAGTGAAATAGGGACCTAAGTTATCCAATTAAAATCTTGATCTTCCATATCTTCATCTTTATGCTCCTCCTCTTTGTCAGAGTCTAATGGATTTTCTTCTTCTTCTCCAGAGTCTGATGGGTCATCTTCTTCTTCTTCTCCATCACTACCCATCCCATGGAAAGTATCATCTGAGAGTACAATTCTATCTATGTCACCTTCGTCAAAAGAAGGAGGCTTCTTTGGTTTCTTTCTGCTTTATGTAGTCTCTACTAATTCTTCAAGAGCGGCAAGAACTAGAACTTCAACTGTCGAAACCACTATCTCGGTATGAGTGGTCACATTATTCTTTAGAAAATAAGACAAATTGTGTACCCTAGGAATCAATCTGATAGCCTTTGAACTTACGAGTTATATGTCAGATGGCCCATATGTGATCATAAGAAATTTCACAAGTATGTTCAAGACTGGGTTGAGAAGATCCACCAATTTCAGGAATATGAATAGGGGAGGTGCTGGGAAGATTGTTGCCTTAACCAAAATATGTATGGTTTGGGTGAGTGAGGTTATCAGCCATAAAAATCTGGTTTCCCTCCTTCTAGTTCGAGAAATTTTGATGGTGCTTAACCCGCCAAAATTCAAGGGCTCTCCCTAATATGTGGTCCCAATTAGACCTCACACCATTTAGGATAGGAGCCCCATATGGAATATGGCCCAGTTACCAGTTTCTTAAAGGTTTTCCTTGGCTCTAACTATGAGCAAGAGAGAGGAAAATAGGTGTGCCTTCAAAAATCAAGTGTGCATGGTGAGTGTCTAGTTGTAGGTGTGTCAAGGTTCTTCTACTACGAAGGGAACATAAAGTGAGCCCCTAAGAGATAGGTAATAGTACCACTCTAGTAGAAACACACACGAACAAGATATATCTGTCTGACATCTCGAGGGATAGTCTACAAAGATGTGACAGGAATTGCAACCATTACAACACATTCTCAATATGATAAGCACTAAAATAACTAAAATAGTTCAACTACTTTAGTACAGGTGAAAACAAGAATGAATCATAAACATTCACCAAATAGTCTTACAAGCATTCATAATATATGCATGAAGAACGTGTTGGCCATTAGGCATCATATATTAAGTAAAATTTCCAATACAGATGTATACATCAAACAACACTAGTCCAATAGTGGAGCGTTGGAGCCACCACTTGCTCCTCAAAAGAACTAGCTTGTCTCTCTAATGCCTTGCGGGAGGAACCAAGGTGAAAATTCCTTTTCTCATACAATGAGGGTGTATATATAACTAATGGGGTGATGGTTCACCTCCCTTGTAACTCTTTGACTACCCTCATGACTATTTGAATTCCTATGAATTTTCATATTTTGTATGTGTCCTTTAGACTTCCACTTTACAATACATTTCAAATAGATAATTACATAATCCACAATAATGTTGTGGCATAGCATGACTCATGAAATGACATGACGTTATTGAAATGGACTACATGATGACATGGAAATTTCAAGTCATTCTTGCTACCCTTTGCTATATGTCATCTTGAGTATGCTCTTTTGTCCACTTCCATTTGGCTTAGAGGTGAGGAGTCTTCAATGATATCAAGTCTTGAGCTGTGATCGCAAAATGGTGTCCCTTTGCTTTGTGTTGATTGATCAGCTTGTATAATAATATCTAAAGATGTATTTCATCATGTTCTCCTTCTCCATCTCCTTCTTCATCATCCTATTGTGGGATGATAGAGTACCTGCATCTGCAATTCACTCATGATGATGCGACATCAGTATGATAAACCCTTAGTCTAAGATCCTGCATGTTGTTCCATTGACTGAGCCAAAACTAGGTTGCAAGCTATGGGAGAGGCTTAGTGACTTCACAATTGCATAGCTCAAGAAGTTAGGGGTGAAGCTCGAGCCTTAGGATTGCCCAATGTGTAGTTCACGATGGACTGGGAAGGAAAATTGCATAGTTTTGAGACTTAGTGAGTCAGGCTAAGGGGTTTTGCACTGTTTCATTCAACTGCATATTTTTGGGAGGAAGAGTAGACCTAGTGATTATGAAATTACGTAGCTCAGGAGCTCAAGGGCTGAGTTTGAGCACAGAGACTATACAATGCACATTTGAAGTGAGGCTGGAGGGTTGGATTATGCAATTATGGGGGACAAGTTCTGGGATTGATCATTGGAACTGCATAGTGCACAGTCCTAGGATGCAGGAACTACACATTGCATAATGTCAAGGGGTAGGGTTACAACTTGAGAGTTGGAATTTCACACTGCGTAGTTGAGGAGGAATGGATGAGGCTATGTCGTTGGGATATTTCCAGAATTTGGCTAAGTGTGGGATCAGTGAACTGATGTGATAAATGATATGACTTGGTTGTGATCACACATTTAGAACACTTGATGACACAGCAACATAGATCATCTGTGCCACATGAGCCACACATTTCCCTTAGTGCGACAACTTCGCGATGACTTAAGATAAGTGCTACACCAAAGATACACTGTGCGACAACCGTGACGACACATATGCGTAATGCTTAAAACATTGGCAATGAGTATGAAAAATGTTTACATGGTTAGATCAACTCATTTACACAAGAGTAACCCATTGAAACCACCAAAACAAGCTTATATACATCGTCCGACACTTGACATGCAAAACAATGACATTTTGCTTTTCTTTCAAAAGGGACCAAAACACTTAAGAGAAAATACATGGAATGGATCTCAATGTTTGCAATGACAATATACAAAACCAATGTAGGCTCCGAAATTTGGTGCAGGCCAAAATTTTGGAGGGTGTTGTAGCATCGAAAGAAATATGATATAATTAACAATATAAATAATAAGAAAATAGAAGGAATTGGATTGAATCTAGACCATTTATTGAATAGCACCTCAATTCAGACTATGGATTGGAATTCAAAGGTCTTAGTATCTCCAAAATTTCACAATGTTTAGAGTAATAAGACCAAATGACATACAATTTTCAAACTTCTCTAAGAACAAGATGTGATTCATTATTTACTTGTTTGTTTTTATTTGGAGGTTCACCTTCTCTTCCACATGGAAAACTATTAGGACTACCCTCATTTGATAATTCATTGGTTTTATAATTTTATTTTAGTTACTTTGGTTCGTATGGTAGCCTAAATTAGTTTTCGTTCCTATTACTATTCCAATCCCAACTTATGTATTTTATCTATTTTTTAGAAAACATATTGTAGTAATAGTGGCCTCTTTATTTCTTTTGCTAATATAAGAAATTTAAGTAATATGAAATACCTAATAAAATTAAATTTTGGATGTTGATTCATTGAGCCCAAGGATACTCCTACATTGAACACCTTTGGTAAGAAAAATATGGGCATCCAACTCATTTGGATGGAGCTGCGAATCGTCCAAGTAATGCAGGCCACGAAAAACATCCCAATTCCTTTACAATCCATGATGCATCCTCAAAAAAAAATTCTTCCATTTGATTAAATATTCAAATTAGTCTTGACCTTGATTCCTCTTATTAATCATTTTTGCCAATATTTCTTCAATTTCTTCATTAGTCTTCATTGTGAAACTTCCTTCCCATTCTTCCGTGGTGTCTACCTCCCCATCCTCTTCTTATTCATGAAATTCATACAATTGAGAAACATTATTGGATAATTTTCAAATGTATCCAACAAATCCAATTGTATGCATTATGAAATATTTTTCTAATAATCTTACATGCACTAATTTCTTGTACTTAAGCCTGTTGTACATTCCTTTGGGAAATTATCCTTCCTCAAATTTTTTAGACAATATCATATTCTTTGAAAACCTTCAAATATCTATGAAATCTTCCCTTATATCTAGCTTTACTCTATTGTAATTTCTTCTTGACTTCTTCATGAATTTTATTCATGTTTTCTACAAAATTATCTACATTCACACTCCTCCTATCCTAAACTTCTGGAAGCTTAGCTTAGTCTATAATATCCTATGGTGACCTTCCATACATTACTTGAAATGGAATTTTACTACTATATATATTTACATAATTTTTATAAGAAAACACAGCTTGAGCTATATCCAAATGTTATTGGCCTAGTTTTTTTCTAGTCAAAGTTCATAAATAATTTTCCTAGAGTTGGTTAACTACCTCTATTTGACCATCTATTTGTGGATGATACATTGAACTGTATTACTACTTAGAACCCATATTATTCCAAATAGTCCTCCAAAAATTCCCTAGGAGTCAAATATATATGTTTTAATTATACTCTTAGGTAGTCCATACAACCTTAGAATTTCTTGGAAAAATAACACAACAACATGTGTAGCATCACTAGCCTTCTTACATAGTATGAACTGTTCCATCTTAGAAAATATATCCACCACCACTAGAACTAAATCTTGACTTATTTATGTCTTTGGTGGTCCCAAAATAAAATCCATGCTTGTTTTTTCCCATATATTCTTAGGTACAAGTAAGGGAGTATATAATCTAGTTTTTTGGATTCTCCCCTTGGCCAATTGACAAGTTCTACAACAATTAACAAATTTATTGACATCTTTATTGATACTAGTCCAAACATACCTTTCATCCACCAATTCCTTGGTCTTATATACTCCAAAATTCCCACCTAAACCTTTGTCATGGCACTCTCTAATGAGGTTTAGTCTTAACAAACTTCATGGAATGCATAACTTCTAATGCTTGAATAATAATCCCTCTTAGATGTAGAAATCCAAACATGGTGTCCTATTCATACTCCATGGTTCTTAATAGGTTTTCCATACATCTACTATATCTATATATTTTACATACAATTGTTTCATGTTGTGCAAACTAATAAATTGAACATTCATAAAATTTAACAACATCATCCTTCGACTTAACACATCAAAAAAAATTATTAAATTTCTCTGGGCCTCCATTTTAAATAAAACAACTAATTGCATAAAAACACCACCCATTTCAAATGCTTCTTATTCAACTTAGCTTTGTTTTTTTTATGTATTGTAGCGCCTTTTGATGAGAGAAAAACACAAATTGCTTTAGAGTAGAAAATAATGTCTCCATTTCTTCAATGCTTGGATAATGGCATAGAATTCTTGATCATGAACAAAGTATTTTTTCTTAGCATCATTCATATTCTCACTAAAGAATGCTACTAGATTAGCATCTTGACTCAAGTCCACTCCAATCACTGAATCCATTGCATCAAAATATACTTGAAATTGAAATATCGAAGTTCTTACATTGGTTATTTGGTTACCTTCTTCTTCAAAGTTTTAAAGGACTTTGCCACAATTTTTATCCACTATAAATATCCCCTTTTCACATAGTCAGCCTCGAGCACAAATCCCACTAAAATATGTGGTAAATTTTCAATAAAGGCTCGCCAAATCATGGAAAATTATTACATCAAATGTAATAGTAATTGGCCAAACCACAATGGATTTCACCTTTTTAGGATCCATCTTCAAACCTTCCTTCGACACTATAAAACCTAAGCAAGCTAACTCTTCTTGCAAGAAAGTACACTTTAATTTAATTTACAACTTCCCTTATTTTAGCCTTTCCAATTTTCTTCACATGTCCCAAGTACTCTTCCTTTATTTCATCAAGGTACATGATGACAAACTTTCCTAGAAGTGGTTTCAAGACCTCATTCATCAATCTCATAAAGGTACAGATGCATTTAATAGTCCAAATTGCATGATAAACCATTCAAAAAATCTATCCTTTGTCTTGAACATTTTCTTCCACTCACCATCTTACCTTTTCTGAATATATTGATATCCACTCTTCAAATTTATATTTTAAAAGTACCTTTCCCTACTTAGGAACTACTACATATGGTGTATAATCCAACAATTAATTTTGAAGATATGGATAAAATTGGTTATACCATTAGAAATTACTAAATAACTATCAAATTTTTATCATTTTTTATCCTTGGTGCCCTGGTGTTCGTCATATTTTTGACATTAGGTGATGTTATCCGAACTTCTGACACATGTTCAATGAATTGTTCAGAACACATGGTACTTGTTTGTGACTTGAAAATGCCTCATTACCTACCTATGGTCCAACACTTTCCATTGCTATGTTACCATAGTATTCATCTCATAGGTGTGTTTGGTACCTTGGGGCTTAACTATGCCTATTAAGGTGTAAGTGGTGGAAAAAAATAAGTCAAAGATTAATTTGATACCTTTTAATCCTATTCTTTAAATATCACATTATTCTTATCCAACTGGCAAGGTGTAAAAGTCATAATATATATTTTCCATAATAGGTTGGCTCACATGAATGTTAAGGTAAGGACTGGGTGGAATATATATATATATATATATATCATAAGATAAGAAATTTTGATGTCAATACAAAGTGGGAG
Source organism: Pinus taeda (assembly GCA_000404065.3). Taxonomy (NCBI): domain Eukaryota; kingdom Viridiplantae; phylum Streptophyta; class Pinopsida; order Pinales; family Pinaceae; genus Pinus; species Pinus taeda. Next base: position 11,305 of record APFE031369736.1, on the reverse strand, counting down.
TACTTATGTGCCTTGTATGAAAATAGAATGCAAATCCAACCAAATTCATGCAACATGAGGAAACAAAGTCTAGAGTCCATGGTTGTATGTCACTTTAATAGGAAGATGTATAATATAGGAAGATCCAAGAAACATAAAGTGGAAATAGGCATCGAGCAATATCTCTCACAATCTATTGGATTATAGACATATTTGATCTCCTAGCATTAGAGTTTGATAGAAAACAATAATTGCTATGTAGTAAGATTAGGTTTTGGCATAAGAAGATAACTATTACCATGTTAGTTTATGTGACTAGTCAAATAGTATGATAGTCGATCTTCACTAATGCCACCCAAATTTACTGGCCCGACTAGGACAAGGTAGAAAAATATACTAGTCCATAGTATTTTAAGGATACTCCATCAATCCATCATTATGTCATTGAAGTGAGATTGGCTAGACAAAATAAGCATTGATAAAGTTTTATCTAGGTATAGGATATATATTGTAGAAGTTTTATAACACGATAATTTACGATGAGGATATATGTGGTTGTATTAATTGTTGAAAACCTAATCCTTAGGGATTGGGTGAAAAAAATATAAATATGTAAATGAGGGAAAATGAATAGCTAGAATAGGAAGTTACCTTAGAATATAAATCCAAAACTTCATACATCTTCATGTTATATAATTATATCTACATTAATGCAAATATGTCAATTAGAGAGTTGTTTTCCTGGTCAAACATGGTATTAGAGACATAGGTCCCAAACTTAGGTTCTTTCTGCCCTTTCCTTGTAACTAACTGATAATTCCTTGCCTAGGTTGCATACCCACCTACCTGCCTTTTGTCGTTCTTGTGACATAAGTATCATTTAGCTCTTCAATTATGAGTTTTCCCTAACACATAGAATAACATGATTATAGTTGTAATGCTTACCTACATATTGTTTTTAATGAATGGCAGATCCATTTTCATAAAAATTTCCTCTACCCATATATTTGTTATGAATTCCATGGCTCGCGAGAAATGCAAATTCCTCGACTTTATGCAAAATTTTTGCATTCTCTACTAGAACATTCCCTGGAATTCCACTACCTTCTTTCCCATTAGCAGGATTCATCATTGCATTGACAATGTCATTCTTTTCCAAGTCAACCTCCTAGACACCTTGAGCATCTAATGCAATTGATTCTAAGTCCAGATACTCATATTTGTCATTGGTTGCTACTACATGGAGTTTCTTAGTCTCAGTATTATGAGGGACATTATAGTATCATGATTAATTGAACCCTAATGACTACATAGTATGTTCTCTATACATTTTTTCACAGTTGGCTCTGCACAGTCTTCTCTCTAATAGATAGTATCATTGGATTGAAATTAAGATAGATCCTCAATGAAAATTCTTTACATGCTAACCAGAAATTTGTCAAGAATTGTGTACAAGTGGCTTGATAAGACCTTGCAATGGTAATATTGGATGAAACAAGCTCTGCCTTTGTTGATCTGGTTCTTACTACATGAAAAGAGCTCTATCTTTGTCGATGAAATGAGTGTTTAAGGAAACTAGTTCCATCTCTGTTTTTTTGCAAGAATGTAGATAGAAGAACTATTAAAACTTTGGTATAATTTGGTTTCATTATTCCCACATGAATAAAAGAATGTCCTCTTGAGAGAATTGAATTTGTTTTTCATTCTCTATTTCTAATGCTTCTTGTTTTGGTATAACTTCAAATGGACAATCACTATTATTGCTAAAATTATTGTTGTAAGTTGAAAATTGCATTTCCACTATAAATTTTGGTTGTTATTTACTTGAACTCTATAAAATATTCAAGATGTTTCTTGAGAGTGGTGCTATATGTAGTAAACAAATTTATATTGCAACATTTTTTTAGTGAACAAAGAGATATTTTGACCCTTTTCAACAAATTTTATTATTGTAGTAGCAAGGCTCTAAGCTCATCTTAGAGATGCATTCTCTTGTCCACATTATTCATATGTTTCTCACTGGCAAGGAGAAATACAAATAATGGTCTAGAAATATTAGGTACACCCTCATCTTTAATAACTTATGGAAAGGCAACTATGAAGGAGAAAGTGACAATGCACATGTCAATCCCATATCAAACAAAGAACTGGCCATTTGGGAGAACAAGGAAAACAAGCCCTATTCCTTAATTTCTACTTCTATAAATGAAGAGGTGAGTCATCATATTATTCCAATTACAAATTATTATGATGTGTTGAATATGTTATATATTTATATGACTCAAATTTAGAATTGGAAGTGGCTTAGTTGATGATTAAGCTATTCAACTTTGAGTTGAAATATGAATATCCCTTAGCCCTAGCCTTAGATATTAGAGCCATAATGCATGATGTAAATGCCACAAGATTTTAGATGGTGCCTTTGTTAAGGATATATATCCTAAACATTGGCATTATCTTGAATCCATACAAGCTAGTACACAACTCAAGAACATTACTTTTGACTCTCTTGTGGAGAAGTTTGTAGAATATGAGAAAGAATTTTGGAAGAGGAAGAAAAACTCTCAGTCCCCTGAAGAAACAGTGTGACTTACATTGAAATAGAAGAATCAATGATGACATTCTCCTAAAGGAAGAGGTGGTAGAAGAGGATGTGGAAGGAAGAAAAAATATTCAATATCCACTTCATTTTTTGTGATAGAGATGTACATGATGCATCCACATGTAGAATACCTTGGGAGAGAATCAAACAAGAACAAAAATAAGACAAAGGCAAAACATCATATACAAAAAAGAGGTAAAGTACATGAATCTCCTCATTATGTTGTTTCCCTTTCCAATATTGGAGTAATTGAATATTTGTTTCATACTTCACTTTATTCTTGGAGAGATACATGGATTCTTGATACACATGTAACTTGCCATATTAATTTTTGGAAATATTTCTTTGAATACCTTAGTAAAAATGTAGATGGATAAGAGGACTTTGCATACAATTCAAGTTTCCAGCCATCTTGACTTGGCATAATCAGGCTCAAATTGTATGGACTTCTTGACCTTTTTCTTCATGATGTACTCTGCATTCTAGAAACGTGGAGAAACATTTTGTCCCTTTTTCACATTCGCCATCAAGGAAACTCTATTAATTTGTTTGATGGAACAGTAGAGATAAGAAAAGCACCAGACAACACAATTTTCATGACTAGAATAGAAGAGGAAAGAATGTTGAAGATGCAAGGAACTTAGGCTCATGCACATAACTCTACATACCTTTCTCAATACAATGAAGGTACATTTCCATCTAGCCTTCTATGTCATGCAATATTTTGACATCTTAATTACGAAAGTGTTTGTTTTTTGAAAAGGAATGTTGTTTCTATTTTTCTGACTATTCCAATAAAACTGAAGCATTGGGTTGCTTGTATCCTAGGAAAACATAGAAAACAACCATGCTTGACAATTTAATTGACCTCAAATTGCTTACATAAATTATTGACCAGGGCTAGTAAGCTGATGAAGTGTCAGTGCATTGTATGTGCAAGAAGCCTTTTATTCTAAATTAAATTGAGTTATTGAGATGCACATGTCTTCTAAGAGTAAATTTGTTGTTCCTAGAAAATAAGATTAACTCTACAATGATGATCACACTCTCTTGCTTAAAACTACTTTTTCTTATAAAAATCTCACACTCTTCTTTGAAATAAAGAAAATATCACACTTCTACATATATGTAAATCAATCTCACACTTGATGTAAATAAAAAATAATTCCACACTTTTCATAAACAAGAATTATACACACACACTCAATAGAAAAAGCAAAAACTACTATTTAATCTCATCACACATCTATATAAACAACAATCATACTTGTCTGAAAATGATAATGAAACAAACTCCTCCTTAAAATACATTCACACTTGCTTGAATTATAGATCACATGTGCTTGGAATTTAACATCCAATTTTGCAAATAAATCCTTTGTCTATAATAAAGATAAAATTATGTCTAATTGATTAAGGTATAACACTATGTCATTGCTTCTAAGCTCTATCTGTGTGCATCTAGAATCTATGAACAAAGAAATGATTAGTAGAATGAACTTAATTCAAATTAGGAAGAAATTAGAATGCAATTACTTATTCGAAAAAACAGGAAGCTATGAGAATATAAAGACAATTTCAATCTATTGAAAATGAAACAAAAATCCTTACTGCTCAAGGGGGGCCTCCACGAGAAGCAGACAATCACACTATTTCTCAAACACTTAACCACACATGAGAAAACAAAATGATTCTTTTATAAAGATAGCATCAAAAAGAGAGTTTAAATCTCATTGTCGTGTCCTTAACAACATTTTTGTTATGAAACTAGTGCACAAAAAGATAGAAAAGATATATCAACGCTTTAGAAATAAGCCTCTTCGAGGAGGAAACCTCCTTTACATTACACAAATGAACAATTCTTAGATGATCAATGACAAAAACTCCTTTCTATATATAGGAGTCTAAGGGTTCACAATATAACCAAATCCGACCTAACAATAATAATATAAAGGCACAAAAATAACAATAGTGGGATTCTATGGGGCACAATAATAACAATATGGGGACAATAGGGGCACAACAATAACAATAAGGGATACAACCACAATAATAATGGAGGAATCACTAGTATTATAGGGACTTAACATGCCCTTCTCCTTCACAAAAGTGTTGTCCTCAACTTTGAGTAGTTCTGGATGCTTCTATATAAATTTCTCGTCCTCCCATGTGGAATCTTCAGTGGGTAAGTTCTTCCACTTGATGAGATAATATGAAATTGATCGATTTCAAAGCTATCGAGTTCTTGTTTCTTTGACTGCTTCATGTTCCAATACAATTTTTCCTTCCTCATCAAGTTCTGGGAATATTGTTTGAATTGGAAGCTTGTCATCTATAACCTTATTTAAGCATGAAACATGGAAAACTAGGTGCACTCTAGAAGTTGCCGGAAGCTCCCATTTGTATGCCATAGTACCAATCTTTTGCAACACCTTGTATGGACCATAATACTTTGGTGATAATTTATTATCCTTCTTAGCTTGCTTGAGGGACATTTGTTTATATGGTTGTAGCCGTAGGAATACCAATCACCTACATCAAAACTTTTCATTGCGATGTTGATCTGCCTGTTGTTTAATTCTATTCTGTGCCAACACGAGGTTATCCTTTAAGAGTTGGAGGACTTGTTGTTGATGTTCGATGTGATGTTCCACTGCTTGAACCTTAGAATTTTCTCTTAAATATGATGTGATGGATGGTGGCTGATACCAATAAAGTGCCATAAATGGGGTCATTTTTGTTGCTGTATGGAAGGAAGTGTTATACCACCATTCAGCCAGAGGCAACCATTTGACCATTGTGTCTGTTTATCAGATACAAAGCAACGAAGATATCCTTCCAAACATGTGTTTACTATCTTAGTTTTCCCATCAGATTGAGGATGATAAGATGAGCTATGAGCTAACTGAGTACCAAGACAAGAAAATAATTTTGTCCAAAAATTTCTAGTGAAAATGGGATCTCTGTCACTTATAATAATCTTTGGGGTTCCATGTAGATTTTGAATTGTTTCCATAAATGTAGTAGAAACTGTACTAGCTTTAAATGGATGTGATAATGCACAAAAGTGGGCATACTTGGTAAGTCTGTCAACTACCACCATGATGACACTCTTTCCTTTAGACTTGGGTAAACCTATGATAAAATCCATTGAATCCTCCTCCCAACATTGGCTTGGAATGGATAAAGGTTGTAATAGACCTGGGGTCTTAATTGTTTCAACTTTATTTTGTTGGCAAACCAAACATTTTGCGATAAACTTTCGAATATCCGATTTAAGGCCATCTCAAAAAAATTCCTTCTTAACCTTGTGGTAAGTTATTAAAAATCCTGAGTGCCCTCCTAAGGGAGAAGTGTGCAATTCCATAAAAATCTTTTGTTTGAGTTGGGAATTATTATAGAGGTATAATCGATCTTTGTACCATAACGAATCATTTTGCCAACTAAATGTATCATATGTACTGGAATCTTGTTGTAACTTTTGGATAAGTGCCCACACTTCTTCATCATTCTTCCATTCCTCCCTTGCTTCATTTATCCAATTTGGTTGGATAATAGAAAGGACGCACAACAATGCTTCAACATCCTCATCCTTTCCTAAGAGTGCATCTGCCACCACATTTTACTTCCCTTTTTTATAGATGATTTCAAAGTCATAACCCAATATCTTTGTGACCCACTTTTGTTGCTCTTCAGAGGATAATCTTTGTTATAAAAAGTATTTAAGGCTATCATGATCCGTTTTTACCTTGAAGTGTCTTCCCATTAGGCAAGGTTGTCATTTCTTAAGTGCATGTAGTATTGCCAACATTTCCTTCTCATAAATACCTTTGTATAAAAACATTCCCTTGATTGGATGACTTTCAAAAGCAATGCGTCTTTCATCTTACATTAAAACAACACCAATTCCATTTCCTGAAGCATCACATTCCACAATAAAGGTTTTTGTGAAGTCCAGTGTAGCTAAGACCAATGCTTGGCACATTGCCTCTTTAAGATGTTCGAAGGCCTTTGTTGCTTTTGGAGTCCATGAAAATGCATCTTTCTTCAACAATTTTGTTAGAGGTGCTGCTATTCTCCCATAATTCTTAACATGTTAGGGCCTAAATCTGCCTTAGGCTGAAAGAAGGCAAAATTTAGGGTAACCACAAACCACGCTCTGTCTGGTAGCTAGCCCTACCAGAATAGGAGAGGGCTCTCTCCGGGTCACACTCAGTAAAAATACACAATAAAGTCTGAGATGACTCAAAATGAAATAATGATTTTAGGCTAGTAAATAGATATGGAAAAGGCGATTTTTGAATGACTGAAATTTCTAGGCTGTGTAGGGCCAAAGGACTGCATGAGATGGGAAATTAAATCAAAGATGCAAAGTATTTCGTGAGGCAAGATAGGCATGGAGGTTTTAGTAATCAAACTGAAATAATATGTGGTGGAAAGACAGTTGAGAAAGCTGAAAAGGGCATATACATGAATCCTTCTCAGACAGAGGAAAACACACAAAGTATGAATGCTTTACAAGGAAGAGCATAAAAATGGATTCTACCTTTCCTACTTAAAAAACATTCAACTGGAAATGAATATGAATGAGATGCAAAACATTACACATTACTATGAAACAAAGAAAGAAACACATGCTAAAACTCACGCCACGAGAGTCTCATAAATCAGAGCTACATCATTTTTCATTAATCTCCTGGCCAAGTTGTACAATGAATATGCTGGGTTTTTCTCTATGCTATTCCTAGAAACTTCAACCAACCCTTTGCAAATGGTTTTTCATACAATAAATAAGCTTCACTATCAGAAAGTGGATCGACCCAAAGTTGGGGAGTTTTTTAAACTATTACAAACCGGAAATGAAAAGCCAACCATCAGTAACAGAAGTAGTGATTCACTTTACTTTCTCTGATGACCAATAAAAAACAAACAAAAATGTAGCGTAGATCTCCTGGGTTACTGCTTGCCTTCCTTTTTCCACTTGGATAGAAGCCAACCTTTAATGAAAATGTTTTTAAACTTTTCCTTTGATGCCGGGAAAAATGTATTGTTAATGAATGGACCCACTTGGAGAAAATTGCAAATCGAATTCTCGCGGAGCATAAGTGATTTGGCCTTTTGGGCTCTGTGCGCCACGCCAAAATATGTATGTGTTGTGCCACTTTGGAGCTAATTTTGAGGCACTTTATGAAGTCCAAATTGAGCCCAAGTGTACTTGTTAGAAATCCCTACCTGTCTACTTTCCAACCCAAGTGGAATTTCCAAATTTGGTGCTCATTTACCCCTCCAAAAATTTAAACACCCAGGACTGCTTCCTGTGTGTCAAAATAGGGGCAGAGAGGTCATTTTTTTGGATGTTTTTGATCTCCTGAGGACTCAAAACTTGCCCAAAATTCTTGGCCATGCACCAACAGTCATGATTTTTCATGAAAAATCCAAAAATATAAACTTTTTGTGATTTGCAGTTCCCTATCAAAAGCGTGCGCCAGGTGGTGCGGTGCACAGGGAGAAAAACCTTGTTTTTTGTACAAAAATTTGCCAAAATACCAAAAATGCTCCAAATTTCTTGAAATTTGGGCTGGAGCTTCTCTATGAAGTGTCATGCTGGGCCAAATAGGCTTCGGCCAAGAATCAGAGCCGATCTTGCTCTTTTTTCCTCTTTTTTCTTTTTGTTGCCTTCCTCAATTTCGCCTTCAAATTCCTTATCCGAGCCTTGGAACTCATATTGCATGCCCTGTAATGATAAACCATATGCCTCAATAATGCTTTGTCCTTGTCGACCTTTTCCAGCAGTCTCTCAAGGTAGATGTCGATCCGCTCAAGCCAAGACTCTGGGTCATCATTAATCTCTTGCTCTAATGGAGTGAGCTCAATCCTCCTCTGTTGGGTAGATCTGGGATTCTCACGGATGTTTTGCAGCTCCATGATCTCTTGATGGTCTTCGAGCTATTTATTCCTCTACTCCAAGTATCTGATAATCCACTTAGCCTCTCCAAATTGAGAGATAAGGCTTTGATCTCTGTTTGTTGCTCCTGGATGATCCCTCTAAGTTTGGCACTCTCCACATCTGCATCATCATCATGAATGAGAATGAAGTCAGTCTCTCATTCACCTAATGGCCCCTCGCCATGCATTGGCCCTTTGCCTCTGTCTTGTACCTACGATGTCGATGTCGGAAGTGAGGCCCCTTCCACCCCGGGTGGAGATAACACTTGCTTCACTGCTACAAACAAAGGTCTAGTTCCCTTCTGATACGTGATGAATACTGGCACACTAATAGTCTCATGACGCTCATACTGATGAGAAGATCCACCTGTCCCGAATCTAGCATCTGAAGGTCCCGGTGGAGCTCCGAAAAAATCACGAGAGATGAAATCATCCCATGTGATACCCTGTAACTCAAGTTGATGCACCACCAAAATCTTGATGAGAGCAAAATGGCCAATGTTATTGAACTGCTACTCAGGGGTCTTGTGTTGTACAAGGGCTGTCATCCTCTCTATGTTTCGGCATATGAAAAATGGGATGTTCATCATGCGTACCCAAGTGAAATGCATGAGCAATCTGATGTGATAGGCATATAACCGGGAGAAACGACCTTCACAACTGAAATACTTCATAATTAACTTCATTAGAAGGGCATATTCATCTTTAAGATATCTGAAGGGAAACACCCTCTTAAGTTTCCTCAAGAATCCAGGCTTAATATAAGGCTCGTAATGTTGTCGATCAACCTTTTGTCTCTTGTTCCATGTTTCTCCAACATTGAGCATGCTGGTAACTAATGAGATAGATTCCGGTGTTAATGTGAAAGTGACACCGGCCAAAGTAACTTGAGCACCATGCAAATGTAGAACAAACAAGTGAGCCAACTCATGGTGAATTTGAACATTTGCAACCTTTTCACAAAACTCATAGCATGACTGAAACTGAAAACAAGAGACAGCAAGAGGGCAGGCCTGTAATTCTGTGAGGGTGATCGGTTCTTCTCTAACATGTCTACCACTTTTATGAGGCCTTCGGGGTGCATGTTCTTCTATGGGTGAGTCACTTTGAGTTTCCACCTCATAGTCGGATGAATGATCAGATGACATAATTGATGCTATGAACACTGCCTTGGAGAAAAGACTATTGGTCACTGTGCTGAACTGCTGTTGAGAAATTATTGAAATCTACCACCAAGGGAAAAATTAATAGGGACTATTAGGAATGGGGGAAAAATAGTGAGGAATTAGGGACCTTTGGGACTATAGGGATTTGGGAAAGGTAGAAAGGTTTTGAGGGATTTGAGGTGTAGGATTAGGAATTATTGTGTAGGGTATGAGGTGTGGGTATTGGGGAATTTTATATTTTACAATAGGTGGAAAGACATTGGGAATATGGGTTTCATACCTTTATGAGATAGGGATTTAATGAAATCAGGGAAGAAATGGAGTCAAAGGGAGAAGAAAGTGGTGGAGAAGGGATATACTTGGTGACAGTCAATCTTTGAAACCCTAACAACAACTTATATGTGAGGCATTCAAAATGATAGGGTTTGTTTATTTATTGGGAAGCTCAACACATCAACCATGACAGACACCATACATTTGCATGTTCGAATCAATGATGGGAGAGCTCAACCTACTTGTATTGAAGAGAAAATGGCACGAGTTTGGTGTTTGGAGGCCGTTCTGGAAATTTTTTGGGTGGTAGGCTGTATGCGCCGCGCCACTCCGTCTATGTGTCGTGCACTACCAGTGCATCGCGCCCATTATAATTTACACGGGATGAATGTGCCCAATGCGCCGTGCTCATTCAATGTGCCACGCCACTTGTTGTATGCGCCGCGCTCCAACTTTTAACACAGTCACGGCCTTTCAAACTGCAGTTTGTTCTTCAACCTCCAAATTTGACTTTGCTATAAGATTTTATGAATGTAATTTGACACAAATGATTTATATAACTTGGAGAAATATCTTGCAAGAGTTGGATTTAATTTTTTCTTCCTCCAAAACCCATTTTGTAATGTTTTTCATTTTGGCACTTTATCATTTAATGAAACTTCTGTCCTTTGGATTTCTCACTGACTTTCGAAGTTTTGAGCTGATGAACTTGGTTGTTTTTTACAGGGATATTGGCGTTGATGTTTGGCAAAGGAAAACCAGAGCCTGCTTTGAAAACTCCATGGTGGAAAAAAAATACATGATTATTGCAAAAAATGAATTCGACAATTTCTTATTCAAAACAGAGTTTTGAACAAGAAACGTCCTCAAATGTGTTTGATGATGAACTTTTGAACTAAGAACCTCTTCAAAAACCATCCTCATGGCCTGCGAGCATTATTCGACATGTTTGAAGACCAACCACTAGACCTAGACTCTGAAAATAACTCTTTTTGACCAAAATAGCATAATGACTATGAATGATTGAAATGACCTTTGATGAACATAGAGAAATTTTGACTAGCCCGAGCAGGTACAAGCATGAGGGAAACAAGAACACCAAACCCTTCTGTCAGACAATGGCATGCTCCCTAGCGAAATGCAATTGAGTGAAACGAGCGAGACACCTAAAAAATGAAATGCAGAAAGAGTTTTGATCTCTGATGGAGGACTGACAAGACCGACTCTAACATAACAAACTTGTGATAATACCCTGTCAACCCAAGAAATCCTCGCAGATGCTTTATGGATGTGGGGATTTTCCATTCCTTAATGGCTTTAATTTTGCTAGGGTCTACCT
>APFE031369733.1:0-24535 GCA_000404065.3 Pinus taeda | reverse complement strand
CCTCGGCCGTATCCCTTCAGGAGCTTAGGGACAACCTGAGTGTTAACATAATGGCGACTCCACTGGGGAACTTCCTCAAATAATTTCAGAAATCAAGTTGGAAAGCTCCATTGGAACAGATTTAGATTTCCCTAGCTCAGAATCTTCAAGAGAATCCCAAAAGAAATTGTGTACAAGTTTTCTAGGAAAAAAGTGTTCCTTTCTTTAGAATCTTTCAAGTTTATTTCTGATCTTTGATGGTGGACAGAGGTCAGGCTCTTCAAAGTTAAGACATCCACCTGGCGACTCTACTTCATTTTCAATCAAGACTCCGCTGGAGGAACAAACCAATTCTACAACCTAATAGTCCATGTTCCAAAGTGCTAACAATAAGACAGGATGACCAGGTTCGTGGAAAATCTTTCATTTCATGAAGCTTTAGATGAATTCAGGGAAAGTTTATCAGAGTTTGAGCTTGGTGAAGATTTTTTAAGATTGGTGTTGTTAAAAACAACAGGAAGCCCACATAATCTTTTTCTTGATTTGGTTGTTGAAAGATATGAAAATGAAATTGAACTATTGCAGTCTCAAATTCAGTCATATAATTTTCGTGATCCTAATTTCTTTTTTCAAAATCTTCCTTCCCCAAGTCATGAGGAAATGGGATTACCCTCCGACTTACAAATTTGGCATAACCATGCTTTCAAGGAAAAAACTGAAGGAATAATGACAGGGTTTATTATCGAGGATGCAGTGGTTCCATCAAAACAAGAAGGCCTAGAGGAAACTATCCCACATGATATGTTTATTGATCCTATAGCAGACTACATGGAGCTTCTCCTCAATTCAAAATCTTCAACCTGCTTGCTCTGTGAGGACCAGATACATCAGCAGCGGCCTTTCTATCTCCAAATTTTGATTATGGGGGCACATGACCAAAAAATGCTTCCAGCTTCATTAACAATCAATCAGCCAGTTCATTCCTTTCTACAGTTGCTTAGGTGGCTGCGTTGGCTGTTTCATTTCACCTAATCAGCAAAGGAAGTACTAATTAGAATAGGTAGGTAGGATTTCAATTGTCTGTTTGGATAGCAACCTTGCTGCAGTTGAAGCCCGAAGTGAAGGCCCTAAGCTCTTCAAGTCTGCTGTCATGTTCATAAATAAAATAGCCATCAAAGGGAAGGTTCAGAATATAACAACAATAGAACATCAAGGCAGTATGACCTGCTGATCTTGGCTTTTCACAAGGAAAAGCCATCCCCAAGTGGAGCCACTGTTAGCCTCTTGCTGTAGCAGGTTATTTATCTTTCATGATCGACATTTCTACATGCCAAATATGTCATACTTTGCATGCTGCAATGTTCCATATTTGCTACAGAGGCTAAAAAGGTGTCCATGAGAGTGTGCTAGCCGAAGTACCACTGCTATCTTATTATTGCAAATTCACCATGAGGAAACACAATTGCTTATTATACTTGATGGATGGCCCAACAGTTTAATCTGGACCATGCTCTTTTAAATTGTTTGTTGCAGAATAGAGAATGATTCCTGTCCAAACAGCTCAAGCTTGGCAGATAACTAGCTAGGTAGAGAAATGAAGGAGCCCAACTGCTTAATCTGGGTCCTTGGAAGAGATAAGGGTAGATTTAGATAGGAGGGCAGTTAAAAGAAAAGAGGATAATTAGGGTTTGCTAATCTAAGTGCACCCAACTCAATGAAGAAAAAATGTCAGGATTGTTAGGCTGGGTAAGTACTTTGAGGTTGCAGAAGCAAGTGTGTGATCATTATTTGGCTTGTCAAATAAGGCTCATCTCACGTGTGAGTAGGCACCATGGCAGTTGATTGGCAGTACAACAAGGAAGCATGACTAACTCCCCTTTCAATTCCCCAAAAAATCATTAATTAACATCCCCCTAGGACCTTGGGATCTGCCCAAGCAATCTAGCTTCACTCTATTCTTATTAATGCCAATTTGACAGCTGAGTTGACTTAGTAATAAGAAGCCACATTTCTTGTGTAAAAATTAATCTTTGCACAATCCGTTCATTTCCTTATGCTTGAGTTTCTACTCTCTAAACTTAGCATGCACACATCCCTTGTCATTCCTCAGAACTCATATTAACATCTAATCTTATTATATAGCTCCTTAAGTCATGATTCCCCACCCCTACTCTAAAAAAGAGATTATATAAAAACTCCTATATATACTGCTGAGGTAGAGGTATTGGGGGTTGGAAGATTTTTGGCTTGTTGGTTGTTTGATTTGCTCCAAGAGAGATTCGCACTCTATACCTGATGATTTCTATAATCAAAGATTGCTGAAAGCTTGGAGAATGGACTGTCTAATGCATTGCTAATGGTTTTGAAGAGTGAATGATGGAATTCTTGTGCTGTTTTGCGAAACAATAAGTTTTTCCTCAACTTTGTTATTTCAATTTCACATATGCTCAAGTCACGGAACAAAAGTATGGTTTAGAATTTGCTTTGTTGCACTCTACGCTCAGTTTCTGCGACTTCTTAATGTTTTCCTCTTGATTTAGTCATAAATATGAATTCCTCATGGCTCATATTTGCTCTAATTCACTTATGAATGAATGTTATTTAGGAATTCTTAGCTGCTCCAAAGTATGGTTCTTTCATATTCCATCTGCTAAACTGATTGAGAGATTCTTTGCTGCCTCTCATTCCTTAGCCCTCAACCCATCTCCATTAAGCTTGGATATTGTTTCACGAACGGCTACCTTGCTCCTCATTTCTCTTGTGACCAAGAAAATGTACCAGCAGTCGCACTCCATGACTCCACGCCCAATGGTTTGAAACTCATCTCACTATGCCTTGCCTCTTTTCTTGAAAGTATCTTCCCTTCACCAAGCCTTCCTTCCACCCAAACAAAAATCAAAACCCCTTGTACTCAATAACTAGCCTAAAATCATCATCAACAAAGCTAAATCATTAAGAGAGAGCCCTCTCTGATTGCAGGTGGGCTAGAACCTGCAATCCAAAGATTGGTTTGTGGTTACCTCGACCGTATCCCTTCAGGAGCTTAGGGACAACCTGAGTGTTAACATAATGGCGACTCCACTGGGGAACTTCCACAAATAATTTCAGAAATCAAGTTGGAAAGCTCCATTAGAACAGAGTTAGATTTCCCTAGCTCAGAATCTTCAAGAGAATCCCAAAAGAAACAGTGTACAAGTTTTCTGGGAAAAAAGTGTTCCTTTCTTTAGAACCTTTCAAGTTTATTTATGATCTTTGATGGTGGACAGAGGTTAGGCTCTTCAAAGTTAAGACATCCACCTGGCGACTCTACTTCATTTTCAATCAAGACTCCGCTAGAGGAACGAACCAGTTCTACAACCTAATAGTCCATGTTCCAAAGTGCTAACAATAAGAAAGGATTACCAGGTTCATGGAAAATCTTTCATTTCATGAAGCTTTAGATGAATTCAAGGAAAGTTTATCAGAGTTTGAGCTTGATGAAGATTTTTTAAGAATGATGTTGTTAAAAACAACAGGAAGCCCGCATAATCTTTTTCTTGATTTGGTTGTTGAAAGATATGAAAATGAAATTGAACTATTGCAGTCTCAAATTCAGTCATATAATTTTCATGATCCTAATTTTTTTTTTCAAAATCTTCCTTCCCCAAGTCATGAGGAAATAGGATTACCCTCCGACTTACAAATTTGGCATAACCATGCTTTCAAGGAAAAAACTGAAGGAATAATGACAGGGTTTATTATCGAGGATGCAGTGGTTCCATCAAAACAAGAAGGCCTAGAGGAAACTATCCCACATGATATGTTTATTGATCCTATAGCAGACTACATGGAGCTTCTCCTCAATTCAAAATCTTCAACCTGCTTGCTCTGTGAGGACCAGATACATCAGCAGCGGCCTTTCTATCTCCAAATTTTGATTATGGGGGCACATGACCAAAAAATGCTTCCAGCTTCATTAACAATCAGTCAGCCAGTTCATTCCTTTCTATAGTTGCTTAGGTGGCTACATTGGTTGTTTCATTTCACCTAATCAGCAAAGGAAGTACTAGTTAGAATAGGTAGGTAGGATTTCAATTTTCTGTTTGGATAGCAACCTTGCTGCAGTTGAAGCCCGAAGTGAAGGCCCTAAGCTCTTCAAGTCTGCTGTCATGTTCATAAATAAAATAGCCATCAAAGGGAAGGTTCAGAATACAACAACAATAGAACATCAAGGCAGTCTGACCTGCTGATCTTGGCTTTTCACAAGGAAAAGCCATCCCCAAGTGGAGCCACTGTTAGCCTCCTGCTGCAGCAGGTTATTCATCTTTCATGATCGACATTTCTACATGCCAAATATGTGATACTTTGCATGCTGCAATGTTCCATATTTGCTACAGAGGCTGAAAAGGTGTCCATGAGAGTGTGCTAGCCGAAGTACCACTGCTATCTTATTATTGAAAATTCACCATGAGGAAACACAGTTGCTTATTATACTTGATGGATGGCCCAACAGTTTAATCCGGACCATGCTCTTTTAAATTGTTTGTTGCAGAATAGAGAATGATTCCTGTCCAAACAGCTCAAGCTTGGTAGATAACTAGCTAGGTAGAGAAATGAAGGAGCCCAACTGCTTAATCTGGGTCCTTGGAAGAGATAAGGGTAGATTTATATAGGAGGGCAGTTAAAAGAAAAGAGGATAATTAGGGTTTGCTAATCTAAGTGCACCCAACTCAATGAAGAAAAAATGTCAGGATTGTTAGGCTGGGTAAGTAGTTTGAGGTTGCAGAAGCAAGTGTGTGATCATTATTTGGCTTGTCAAATAAGGCTCATCTCATGTGTGAGTGGGCACCATGGCAGTTGATTGGCAGTACAACAAGGAAGCATGACTAACTCCCCTTTCCTTTCCCCAAAAAATCATTAATTAACATCCCCCTAGGACCTTGGGATCTGCCCAAGCAATCCAACTTCACTCTATTCTTATTAATGCCAAGTTGACAGCTGAGTTGACTTAGTAATAAGAAGCCACATTTCTTGTGTAAAAATTAATCTTTGCACAATCCGTTCATTTCCCTATGCTTGAGTTTCTACTCTCTAAAATTAGCATGCACACATCCCTTGTCATTCCTCAGAACTCATATTAACATCTAATCTTATTATATAGCTCCTTAATTCATGATTCCCCACCCCTACTCTAAAAAAGAGATTATATAAAAACTCCTATATATACTGCTGAGGTAGAGGTATTGGGGGTTGGAAGATTTTTGGCTTGTTGGTTGTTTGATTTGCTCCAAGAGAGACTCGCACTGTATACCTGATGATTTCTATAATCAAAGATTGCTGAAAGCTTGGAGAATGGACTGTCTGATGCATTGCTAATGGTTTTGAAGAGTGAATGATGGAATTCTTGTGCTGTTTTGCGAAACAATAAGTTTTTCCTCATCTCTGTTATTTCAATTTCACATATGCTCAAGTCATGGAACAAAAGTATGGTTTAGAATTTGCTTTGTTGCACTCTACACTCAGTTTCTGTGACTTCTTAATGTTTTCCTCTTGATTTAGTCATAAATATGAATTCCTCATGGCTCATATTTGCTCTAATTCACTTAGGAATGACTGTTATTTAGTAATTCTTAGCTGCTCCTAAGTATGGTTCTTTCATATTCCCTCTGCTAAACTGATTGAGAGATTCTTTGCTGCCTCTCATTCCTTAGCCCTCAACCCATCTCCATTAAGCTTGGATATTGTTTCACGAACTACTACCTTGCTCCTCATTTCTCTTGTGACCAAGAAAACGTACCAGCAGTCGCACTCCATGACTCCACGCCCAATGGTTTGAAACTCATCTCACTCTGCCTTGCCTCTTTTCTTGAAAGTATCTTCCCTTCACCAAGCCTTCCTTCCACCCAAACAAAAATCAAAACCCCTTGTACTCAATAACTAGCCTAAAATCATCATCAACAAAGCTAAATCATTAAGAGAGAGCCCTCTCTGATTGCAGGTGGGCTAGAACCTGCAATCCAAAGATTGGTTTGTGGTTACCTTGGCCGTATCCCTTCAGGAGCTTAGGGACAACCTGAGTGTTAACACCTCCTTCAAAAGAGGGCAAACAAATCCTTATTCTGCGTATGATCCTTTTACTAGGGCTTCAATAACCACTATAGTAAATTGCTTAAAACAAGCCTAATATGCCTTATACAATAGTTATTTAACTTTATGCTTTAGGTTGACTTATTTTCCACTATATAGACTTGGTCCTCTCTCTCTCTCTCTATATATATGTGCGTGTGTGTGTGTGTACTAGTATCCATCCTCTTCCACGAGTGTCTCGGCTCCTTTCAAACATTGTGGTGAATGTAGCTTTAAAGAAGGTCTAGAAAAACTCTATATAGCTCGGTATTTTCTTTGATGACTGAAAGGACTAATTCTATTCCATAAGAGTTACTCCAATCTTGTGATTTGGTCACCTTTGTAACTTATTCATATAACATTATGAATTTAAACCTCTGTTGGTAAATTTAGATGCACAAAATTTAGATGATTTCAGACCCTAGACTTTTATGCCCATAATCTTGTTCCTTTAATTAATTAGACCTACAAGCTCAGGTCTGCAAATTTTAGGTGTCTTTTAGATGACTACAACTTTGGGTGTCTTTGCCTTAGATTAGATGATTATGGTATGAAGAAAACTTAAGGAGCAAACCCTTTTTGTTGTACTTATAATCCTCCTTCAAAATGGTAGACCTTGATTTCTTTTGATGCCACCTTGGATGAAGTATATATATTATTGAAACCAAGACTTATTTACCTTTAAAAAAGGATGATGAGAGCTAAAATATATTCAAGCTGTCTTTCTCCCTCTTCACCATAGCTCTGATACCATGTTGGAAAATATAAAGGCATTTTTTTCTTCTTATATTGATAATTACTTGTGATTTATTTTGTCTTATTTAGTTCTTCTTTTAACTTCTTTATGTTTTCTTTTATATTCTCATCATCAAGCAACTATAAAACCATAGAATCATGAGGATCAAAACAACAAGGACACAAGATGTAGGCTCTCAATTAGGGAAAAACACCTCTCATAGGGGAAAACCTGGCAAAATCTCTTCTCTTCTTCTAGAACCAAATCAAAATGAGACAACTAATACCTTTGACATAACAAGATGACCACCTCCAATCCACCAAGTCAACCTTCCTAAGCAATCTTCTTTCAACATGTCAAAGATCCAAGTCAACAATATTTGGCCCTCCAAAAGGCAACTCAAACAAAATAAATATTCTAAAAAATAGAGTCTCAACCTTTTCTCTTATCTCTGTAACTTCTTCGTCCCCCTAATACATCAATATTACTTGCACGTGTGAGTAGAGACATGAAAATTTCAGTCTATTTGGCTTGGTAAAAGTTCCCCTCTTTACTACTTGTATTTTTCCTTTTCTCTTCTAGACTTCGCACATTTCTTTTTGTCCTTTCCATTGTAGATTGACTAGGTGATTAGATAAACTCTCAAGATAGTTTGAATACTTGATATATATATATATATATATATTCTTCAAGGTGGTTGAGTCTCTTCAATAAAGTCTACATGAGGAAAGGGCAAGCTAACTTGGTGGAGCAGGTTTACATGATCAATTACATAAAATAAATTTTTTTCTTTGACACAATGAGCCCAAGAAGGTTCGTTTACATCATGACTTAGACTTTGACTCAAGATACAAACCCTAGAGCACTCAATGGGTGATTTTTACCTAAAAACAAAATAAGTAAACCCATGCTAATAAATATTTTTTCTTTTACAATTTTTTTTTTTTCTTTATTTTTGTCAAATACATTATATCATGACTTAGATACAATTATGAAGTCCGATACTAGTCACATTTATCAACAAAATTCCCCTTCTACAAATGACACATGTCAAGCTCCAAGGTGAATACATCCCAAGAAAGGCTCCAAGGTATAAACACTCCTTAATTAAGGTACAACACTCCACCTCTATAAACCTCCAAAGCTCCAACTTTCCACCTATCCCATGTGCTCCTCTAGGTCCACTCCATCTACATGATCACTCCCTCAACATGAGTGTCCTCAAGTCAAGCAAAAGATTCTATACAAGCAACCAAGTGTCCCCATGACATCTAGGGCTCAATGCCCTCCTTTAGGATTAATAACAATCCTCTTCCATGGAAAGTCGTTCTTTAAGATAACCGCCCAATCTTAATGTGTGCATCATGAAGAATGTCATCATGTTATCTAGGTCTCCAACACTTCAAGGAAAAATGACACACAAGGATCCACATAGGGTTTAACAATCCTTAAGTAACCCACCTCGCATGTGTATGTTCATCATGGCACAACCAAGGGTCATCCATACACCATGCATGCCGCATCACATAAACCACCCCCATTCATGACGTAAAATCATTCAAAGTAATTGTGAAAGCTAAGATATAGACATAGCATGGTGTGAGAGAGTTATATGTCTTTTTGGAAGGTAACATGTATATTCTAATCATTAGCTTCAATGCTAACTTATATATACAATATTTTCTTAACATATTGGCTTATTTATCATTATTAAGGCATGATGGAAAAATCATTAGAGTGGTGAGAGATCAAGGTTAGACATTATCTATAAGACATGCATTTACATACTTAAGTACTCATGCAATTTAAGATTTGGTAGCATGAGGATGCAACCCTCAAGAGGATAGAGACATATTTAGCCATGGGAAATTTATTGTAATGGGGTTGGATTCCATGATATTTAAATATCCAATTTAGTAACTTGTAATAGTGTCTTGGCTTTTATTGTTTAATGGAAATAAAAAATGGCTCTTCACTCTCTTTAATTTTTGCATGTAAAACATCTATGTTAATGTTGCAACCTTCTTACTCAATCAAACTAATTGGTTTTGTAAAGTTTTGTGGGTGTTTTTTCTCCACTAGATTAGTGAAACTTTTATGAATTGGAGTTGTTTTTTCTAACCCCAAATGTTCATATGGCTAGAATTTTTTTTCCCTTGGTTCGTTTTCTGACAAGCAGGATATGATTGTGCACAAGGATTATCTTAGCCTAGAATTGACAATGATTAATTGAATGTAATAAGAGTTGTTCATTATCTTAACCTAGAATTGACAATGATTAATTGAATGTAATAAGAGTTGTTCATTATCTTAACCTACAATTGAAAATGATTAATTGAATGTAATAAGAGTTGTTAAGAGTAAATGCTTCATAAGGTTTCACCACCATTAATCAAATATGTATTTAACTTTTTATCCAAGTGCATAACCCAAATAACAAATCAAATTTATCCCAAATTTCATATTGATTTACATTTTGTAAAAATTATTTTGATTTAACTTTTTTATTAAAATAAATTAATAAATCATAAATAACAACTAACAACATCCTTAAATTGAGATAAACTAATCCCAAAAAAGACTTAACAAGGCACAACCCATTTATGCTTAAACTACTCACTTAAAAAATAATTTAAATGATAAAATACACCTAAACCTAAGTTTAATACTAAGAGAATGGCTAACACATATCATCCATCATCACAAAAGATCAAAAGTCTTTAATCATCTTCCAACATTAAATATATCAGGTTATAATGGGCAAAGTCCATGTAGTACAACTATTTTAATATCTTTATAGCTAGGTATCCCTAGATTATAATGGTGGCAAACTATAAAGTTCCCTGGGCAACTTTCCAACTATAAAAGTTCCTTGTCATTCGGGTCTTTCGCGTCTCCTTTGTTTATAACTTCAACAACTCATCTCTTACAATTTGATGTTAAATTTTTCTCTTACTTCAACAACTTATACCTTACAATTTGATATTAACTTTTTCTCTTAGAATATAAAAATATAAGGCAATGGAGTGGGGTTGCCGATGAACTAGAGAGTCTTTATAGTTTGGATATACCAAATTTAGTATTCACTCTTATCCATCAACAAACCCTCTTTACAAACTAAACACTGTAGATTTCTTCACTCTCAAAGCAATTTACATGAGAAAGAGAATTTATATTAATAGCCATACATTTTTAAACTCTCAAAACAATTTATATGAAAAAGAGAAAGAGAAACTATTTTAATAACAAATGTCGAGTGAATGTTGCATCCCTTAAATTAAAAATATGTTTGAGGTTCTGAATTCGGATATTCCACACTCTTCATTTTTATGTTGTCGACGGTTTCAAGTCTAGAACAAGACTCATCATTAGGACTAATTTACAAAGAAGAGAAAACAAGAGCTATAAATATGATCAGGTAAGTTGTAGAGTTGGGAAGCTGACCAGTTCAAGTTTGATTTCTATTTTAATTATTTATTATTATATTGTTATTAATAAATTATTTAATTTATTTTAATTTATATTTTCTCTATAATTCTTACTTTTGTTATAATATGCTTTAATGGAATTATTGTTAACCTATTTTTATTAATATAATTATGCTTTATAATATAATTACTAAATTAGTTCAAGATGTTATTAATTAAAACCATACATATATGTTTATTGTTATAAGATTAGATTCTCTAATTTTTATCTTTATTTTAATTATATTCAAATTAAAATTACAATATTTTTGGTTATGTGTAAAGTGTTAATATATTACTTTAATATATTTAGAATTTGGATATCTAAGTTTATGCTAATGGCTTATTTCTAAGGTGTTTTTAATTAGAATCTTAATTTTGTTTAATATAAAGTCAATTTATTGTAATAAGATTTGATTTTAAAATTGTGTTTTTTGTTTTGTTTTATTTCATTATATTCTAATTAAATTACAATTTAATAGTTTATGTTTGTAGAGAAGTGTAATATATTATTGTACTAATATTTGCTTCTTGATTTTTATGCCTATGTTATTGGTTTATTGCTAATGTTTTCTAAATTGGATCTTGATTATACTTAGTATAAAGCCATGATGCTATGATATAAACTAATTGTTTCTTCATGTTGCTTAATATTATTTTTATGGTTAGGATAGGGGTGGAGTTGGTTTATCATACGCTAGGGTCAAAGAGGGGAGGGGGTTTCAAAAAGTGGGGTGGGTAAGGGGGTTGAAATTCCATGATGGGGAGGAGGGGGAGGGGATGAGGGGGTGATAGGGAAAATTTAAGAGGTGAAGGGAATGTGATAAGCGTGGGGAGGGGAGAGGGGGGGGGTGGGGGGGGGGGAATTTGTGAGGGTTAGGGGTAGATGATAGGCCTGATGAAGAATGGTAAGGGTGATGTGAAAGAGAGAGCCTTCTATTCAATGGGGTTGAGAAGGGAAATCCAATTTCTGCTAACTTCCAAGCCTCCATCCCTATTGAGGGTATGCGGGTGTTTGATGATTTCAAGTGCCTCCCGCACTTTACGTTTTCTCTTCTTTGTAAATTAGTCCCGATGATGAGTCTTGTTCTAGACTTCAAATGTCGACAACATAAAAATGAATACTATGGAATATCCAAATTCAAAACCTCAAATACCACACCACAGAAATCTACAAATCATTAAAAATATGTTCTCAAAAAAATTGCATAGTAATTCATAATTTATATTGGTGAATTCTAAATTAATAGTGGTTAATAGGCACATTGAATTGCCATACCTACTCAATCGAGATAAATTTTATTTTTATTTTTATTACTACTACCTTCTTTAATCCATAAACATGTTCAATGATCTACAGTCGTCATAACTATAATAAGCACATTAAATAATTGAATCTAATACCCCACCACAAAACTCATTCCATGCACTCTACATGGACACACACAATCAAAATTTTAGATGGTGATTTATTACTTAAGTGGAATGCATTGTATAATTCAAATGGTGGGTTTACTCTTATCGTTCCTTAGTTCTTATGAACTCTTACCTCTTGATTAATATTTGAGACTTTCTCTATACCACATTTGCAAGACTTGTCGATTCCACACTTATTGCTATGAAATATTTTACCTTGCCTATGTGTCTGTTGATTAACGGGAGTCAAGAACCTTCTCCCAGTTGTTACCTCGGTGAGAGTGCATCCGATGGGACCGAAGGGATAGGTGGCTCTCATTGCTCTGTTGATTTAGCTAGGGTTCGATCGGACGATGATGAAATCAATGGAGGCGATAGTGTAACGGTTTTTCCCTACCCTCCGCCTCTGACTTAATCATTTGCGAGGAGGTCTTAGCAAGGAAACATCTACAACTTTCCTGAACCCTCCTTGGGTTTTCTATGGCATCTTACCATGAGAAGTATGAACTTTACTCTATTATCTATGGTCCATCTATGCTGAAACCTTTCCTCTATTTTGGGTAACTCGACATTTTCTCTCTTTTTTTTTTCTTGAACCATGGTTTCCACTATTTTTCTATGGCATACAATAGATGATATGGAGGTTTGTTAATCACCGAATATGTAAGGTAATTCCTTTGCAACTTCCTTGTGTTTATTTTTATTTTAGTCTTCCCCATTCGTTTAAGAAGTAGCTTCTCACAGAGTCTCTGACCCATAGGTTGCAACAGGCCTCCACTCACAGTGCACAATGGATTTCAGGGAAAGTTTTACTGTTTTAGTAGTTTTGTTCTTGTCCATCTTGTATTGAACAATAAAGGTTTCTTCTTAAAAAAATTCTCCTAACCTAGGTTTGGTTGGATTTATAAGTAGCTTCTACTGGTCCTGCCAAGAAGTTTGTTTATCATCCAAACTTTCCTTCCCTTCTTACCCAATTCCAGGTTATCATTTCACATATTTTATTTGGGGTCAGTTTCTGGTTCCACAACAATATAATCTTCATTTTGGCCCCTAGACCAATAATGGCTAGATTTAGTGCTAGATTTTGTGATGAGAAATTAGATTTGAAAGTGAAGGGTCGTTAGTTCGATTAGGGTTCAAACCCTCGATGTGTATTTTTTTTGGAAATGTATTAGATGGCTTTGTCTCTCTCTTTTAAGATTTGGGTAATATGTATTAATATTATGCATGCTCTTTCTTTATAAACCCTAAGTCAGGGATGAACGAAATTATATATATATATTTTTTAAATACATATTACAATGCTTATTTACCTCTTTTAACGCAATGTTTGATAATTACTATGGTTCAATTTCTGATCGATTTTTGCGGTTGATCTGGTGATCAAAATTGAGCTCAAAAATGAAAGTTCCTAGAATATTTTGAAATGTGTTCATCATTCTAAATCCAACAACACTTGTTTAACCTCAATCAAATATTGTATGACAAAGTTACGATGTTATGAAGTTTTCGGTCAACAACTAAAAAATTAGCAGGTTGGTTGATTGGATTGTAGACTGGGCAGTTGTATAGCTGATGTCAGCAAGCCTACTGGGCACGTATGGACCAATCAGGGCTTGCCAAGTGGCATCCTCATACAGGGGCAGAGTGGCTCATTTTGATTGGTCGAATTTTTATGTGGTGGACCATTGAGGGCATGCCATGTGGCCCAACCAGAGGTCGCCACGTGGCACCCTGCGGTTGGACAAAATTTGTTAAGGGTTCAGATGGATTGGGTAGGATCAAACCCCTGACCTCTTGTCCAACAGTCAAGTGCCTCATCTATCCTCCTATGCGGTGTTTCTTACACCATAATGGCACTAGACATATTTAAATTTTATGTGGCGCTTGTATTGGGAGGAGGGATTGGGTGGTCAACCCCGACCCCTAGTCACTTGCTTACCATATGACCAGACTACGACAAAAAAGGAGTTTGGGGCTTGGGACCTAGCCCAACCCTTGGTCACCATACCTTCGAAGGGACCATAGGCGAAAGGAACGAGCGCCTAATGGAAAGAGGCTTGGGATCAGCCTTGGCCCCCAATCCTATCTGCCTCCACAAAACCATGTCATAGCACAACCGATGGAGAGTTGTATATGTGGACCAACCCCAAGACATATGGCCTCCCATGTGACCCCTGTGGATGAAGGAGAGGGTTCTAGCGATGGGGCAGGCGGTTAGTCCTGACCCTCGACCATATCGTGCCAACGTGACCACAGACCTGACAATTAAGGGGTCTAGGCTGACAGGGGTGGGTAGTTAGACCCTCAAGGGGTTATTGGGCAATTTAATTATCCACCAAATTTCATCTTCGAAGGGAAAAATTTTCGCCTTTGCAGTGGAAAATAGGGTGAAATTGTAGCACTATTTGACTGTTTATCTGGTTTGTAGGATGGATAACAGAGCTTGTTTGAGCCATAACTTGGTGATTTTTTAGCCTTTTGGAGCTCAAGAAAAGTCCAGATAAGGGTTTTTGGACATTCTAGATCTAATGGTGACATCTATTTACTGATTGGAGTACATCTGAAGACACCTTTTACAAGTTCAAGTATGGATCAATTAGTATTTGGAGCAGTTCTTGAAGGTATTTGAACATGGAGTAGGCCTTGTAGGGGTTTTCTTACCTTCAGAAGTTTACTACAACAACTATGACTTGTAGGGTGAAACTCATTTTTCTTTTCTCACTATGCCTTCTTGAAGAAAGCTTTATTTTTGTACCTCAATGTGGAATTGAAGTACTTGTATGCTCATGTATGCTCATTTTCAGATGGAGTACTGAGTCTTTGTAGGAGACACCTTTTATTGTTGATGGTTTCATGACTGGCTTTAGGTTTTCATGTTGTTTATAGTGAGAGTAATTTGCAGGAGAATATTTCCTTAAAGGGAAAACTAGCCACTTGTTTTATCAACAAACTTTATGTACTCTAATTCACTGAATATATGGAGCGGTCTAGCTATGTTGGTAGGCCCGGAGATGTAGCTCAGGAGGGGTGAAATCGTCACCAAATTTTTTGTTGTTGCTCTTCATGAATTCATGTATGAGTTAAATGATGAGATGTTGTTTATGTTTTAAGTTTACATGAAAAAATAACCCATAGTCCTTGAAGAGACCTTTGAAAACTTGTTTTGTCATCAGACCCATTTTTCTTTGCAAAGCGTTAGATAATGATCACTTTTTAGGAAGGAGAAGTTCTCCTCCAATTTCAGATCGACAGTTAACATTTTGGGTATCGTTACTCCATATATTGCTCATAGAAAACATTTGCAATTGTTTTTATTATATAATATAATCCAGATTTGTTGATTATATACACGACCTACCTAGCCCAATATTAAATCTTCTTGTCTTCTTTGTTTTTTTTTAAAGGGTTATGGTGACTTTAGACTGGTTCAAGTTGACTAACCCTTGTCAGTCGACTGGAATTAAAATATTTGTCACATGAACCTCGGTCACATTGCTAGAAAGAATGAATTCCACAAACAAAATCATGTTTGGCAACCTTATTTTATTAATGATACTCTTTGGAACAAAGGAATGTTGTGCATGTTACAATTCACTAGTTTTTCAAAATTCTTTACCTATATTCTTGCTTGAGTTTAGTTTCCTTATAGTTTCACTGTTGTGCCTTAAGGTCTGCTAACTAGCTATCTACATTGATTTACCACACTATTTTCATACACTTTGTTGTATAGACTTCACTTCAGTACAAAGTCCGATCCCTTACAAAATTTGTTACTCCCTTGTCAAATATCCCCTTTTTGAAAGGAGACTGTCCCACCTGTGGAACACAAGCCCGCCAGACATACTGACCAGACTCGCTATCCCATATGGGGTCATGCTGCACCAAATTTGTTAGTGTATGCCCCAAGTCTCTTGAACCTATAATCCTAGAATAAAGACCCTAAACCACACCAACACAGTGGTTTCAAGTAATATAAATATATTTATTTTCTTTTCTCTTTGCATGCAATATTATTCATTAACTTAAATTATCTTTAAATACAATACTGTATTGCATTACATTAGACAACATTTCCCAAACAATTTATTAACCAAGGGCACAATCTCTTCCTTTCATATTGTACAACTGAACATAAACATATCAAACCTTTTTACAAAAACTAAAATGTAATTCTACTCAGAGAAAGTATACTTATAATACTATGACAATATAGGAAATTCCTTCCCAAAAAGGATGTCTTCTCCCAACCTTTGAGTATGGCTATTGCATACAATACTCTCCCTCGAGCCCTTTCTGTTTGCGTACTTGTAATAAACAATTTTTTTGTACTCCTGTGCTTCTGGCATCAAGACCACACTCCAACCAAAATTTTCTTTAGATTCTCAAGTCCAGTTCAGGGCTTCCACTAGCTCATAGTCCAGGTCAAGAATACCCACGGAAACGTCCTGCCCAACCTTCCAAGTTTCTCTTTTCTTTTGAATGTTCTCTCTTCCTCTCCCCTCCATACCATTTCTTGTCCTTTTAGAGAGAAAAAAGAGTAACTATCTATAACTGTCTAACAAAAGAAAGTTATCATTTGAGGTCTTTTTCCGTGAATTCCATACCTAAAAAAAATAAACTAACCCAAACACACAGACATACACACACACATATATAGATATAATGTTCCACTAAGCTTTTATCTCAGCACAACGTTTACTGAGTTTTTCCATAGTAAAAAAACAAGTAAAATTCATAGTAACTAGGTGTGTTACACGAATCCTATTGTCTTACATTGGCATGAATTAATAAATTGACATGTGAAGTGATTGCTTGCTCAAGCATAGGGTTTTCATAATTTTTTGTGAGTAGTAACTACTAGTAAGTCTATACATATAATTTTACCCCTACATAAATGTTGAGGAAAACATGAATAATGATGGGAAGTAACTCCAAGTAAGTATATTTATTTTCATCTTATTCTTATCTATTTTTTATGTAAGGACTTATGGTGTGAAGTAAGTAAATACGTTATTTACGGAGTATGAGTTATTTTTAAGAATTTTATGTTTGGATGTATTTTGTGGAAAGGTTAAGAATAAAAAATCACTACACAAATATATAAAAATCACACATAAATAGGCAACCATATCTATAAATTATAACATAAACTATGTGATGTAGTTGGCATTATATTGTGCAAGGACTACAATAAAACCTTCAATTTATGGTTCAATCAAATGTTTGAACAATAGTTTTTTTTAATAATATTGATTTTTTTTTCAAAGTTAAACATTATAAATTGTATTAGTCAGTACTAAACTAATAGTAGTCAATACACAAATCGATTTCTATTGCTAGAGTAAATATGAATCACCCTTGTAAAATGTTTATGTCAATAAAACCACACCACTTAAAAATAACTTAATCATGACACTTAATGGGTCGGGCTTTCATTTTTGCAAAAAAAAAATTGTGTCTTTGTTTATTAATATATTTCATCACCTATTAAAAAGACAAATTCTTAATTAACTAGCATAACTATATAAATTAAATGGCTGATCAGGTCGGGAATTGAATGGTGACTTCACATCAAGGAATTCCATAGCAAAGCACCCAATCATCGTTTATCTAAACCACTAAAAAAAAAAAAAAAAAAAAAAAACTTTAAAAAACCTAACTTCATTCTCTGGCCATGGTGGACAGAGTGTCACAGAAATCTGACAAATAAAAAAATCTTACATACAGTCTATCCAAAAATTCCTCAATTAACTAAATTATAACTTTATTATTATTACTATTATATCCTTCACATAATTCTATTCAAAAAATTCTCTCAATTAACTAAATTATAACTTTATTATTCTTACTATTATTAGTCCCTGCCAAGGCAAGACTTAGTAATCGATTTCCCTGTTGACCACTATTAGTTTAGCATTGGCCAATACAAATTATAATGTTTAACTATGAAAAACAAATATCTATTTTTCAATATTATTAAAAAATATCTTTCAAACATTTGATTGTACTAAAACTTCTTATTGCAACCTTTGTGCCATGTGATAACTGCCTCATATTTTTTTGCCAAAATGATTTTTCATTATTAAGCTTCATAGGAAAACCACATAAAATTAAAATATTTGAAAAAAACTCATACTCACGTAAAAACCAATTTACCATCAATTATCGCTCACCATAATTTAAGCGAGTATTTTCATAAAAAATGAATATGAAGATGGAAATAAAAATACCTACCAGGAGTTCCTCTGATCAGGGTGCGTGCTCGAGGCAAGAGAGGACAACAGACATATATGGTAGTTATGACGTTTAAAGGTAGGGTACCACGCACCGCCCCCCACACGCTCATGGCGATGGGTGCGGTGGCCTACTGCATGCTATTTGACAGAGGAGATGGGAGAAGTGGTAGGCATGGCTAGGACGGAGAAGGAGGTGAGGTAGGTAAGGCCGTATGGGTGACGCAATAGAGCAAGGTTGAATGGGAATATGAAGGAATTTGGGACAGAGAGAAGAGTATTGTTGAGATTGTGGGTGGACGGAGGAGCGAGGGCGCAAGTCAGTGGAGCTACCAACAACGGTTTCAATGAAGTGTTCCTGGGTATGTATCTTGGTCTTTCAAGCCCCTTACTATGGCAAATTTTTTGATTTATGGCTGGGGGGTTCGGGAGATGACATGGGAGGGAAATTGGGGGGATGGCTGGGGAGAACAACGTAAGTTGGGGGTGATGGTGATCGCACTTGGGCCGGAGGTGAGAGCTGTGAGAGAAACCCAGGGTTGGGAACAAGAGACCCCTCCTGTGAGTGAGCGAGACAGTAGGTATCCCAATGCTAGTGGTGAGGTTGAGGCTAAGCATGAGCGATGGCCAAGGGAGGGGCAGAGAAGTGAGGCAGCTCTACTGGCTAGAGGAGTGATGTAGAAGCACTGGGAAGAGGGGCGAGGGAAGGCACCGCGATTGGGAGTGACGGTAACCTGGCTCAATGGGTTGGCTAGGAAAGTCGTGAGAATAAACTGGATTTGGCACCGTGAAACCACTCCTGTCTGTAGTCGAGATAATCGTTACAACCATGGGGGTGGTGAGGCAAACGAAAGGCAAGAGAGAGAGAAAAGTGGGTAGGAGAAGAGTGGCGCAACTACACTAGGGAGAGGAGTGGCATAACATTTCGGGGTAGAGGGTTACCCAAGCAGAGGCAATTATGCCTGGAAGCACAAGGGGCGGGGCACCTGTCTCAAGCCAGAGAGGCATGAGACCACGTGCCGAGAGATAATTCATTTCGCTTGTGAACATGCAAGGAATAGAGGAGAGATGACCCAACCTGCACGTGGAAGAGGATGTGACAGAAGGGGAGGCAGTTGACTCGAGCCACAGACCCAAGCACTTTGGAACATAGACGTGGGAGGAAGCTTGCAGAACACCTCATTAGTGAAGTGGTGACAACCTACAAGGAAGGAACATATGCAGGCATCCATAAGCTTTTAGACGAATGGGAGGGGAAGATAAAAAAGGAGGATGAATCCAAAGAGGAGATGGAGAATTGACGAGCATTAATATTGGATCTTGGGAACACCAGGGGTAGAGCCACCCAGTTTAAACAGACTCTATCTGTAGTGGCTCATGAAGAGCCTTATGGGGAAGGCAATGGAGCAAATCTCAGTGGGGATGGCTATGACTCTCCAGGACATGCCCAATTACAAAAAATACTTACAGACGATCCAATTCCAGCTGCACAAGGAGGACATCCACCTTGACAAAATCCAAAGGTACATCCCTTGCATTATTGAGCTAGCTGATATGCCTGGCGACTCAACCAATGACCTGACTTCTGTTGAGTTTACCTCAGATGGACAACATGATTAGTTAGTTTCTTGGGTGTTTTTTTGTTTCTTGCGGGTAGCATTTACTTTTAAAGATGCATGCTTATGATAGATAGACATATAGACTCTTATCATGATATTGATACATATATAGCTTAGTTAGAACGACTGATACTATATTGTTTTTGGATGGCTTATAACAAGGATAGGTGGCCAATAGACTTGGTTTCCCATTGGGCAAGTTGAGGCCACCTATCTCATATATGTGGTGTAAACTTGTTTTTTATAAATAGAAAAACGAGGTCCTGCTAAGCTTTACAAAAAAAAGAATACTTGCCAGGAGTTATTATTTATGTTTTTTTCATAAAAAATGAATAGGAAGAAGATGGAAATAAAAACACCTACTAGCTTCTCTTGGGGCAGCTCAAGTGGTGATGGTTGTGGAATGAAGTCTCACTGAACCGGAGATCTTGGGTTCGAATCTTGTGCTACTCTCACCTTGTAGAGGAGTGAATAATAGACATGTAAACTCGAAAATCGGAGAGTCCTACCAAACTTACAAAAAAAATACCTACTGCTTATGTTTTCTTGAACTCTTTAACATGTAAGAGTAAATGAAATGTGCAAACTTAGTAGTAGTTACAACCCACCAAAAATTTATTCAACTCCTTATCCCTTAATAGACAATTAAAGGATAAATGCTTTTCATGTTTGAACATAAACAATTTTGTTTATTTATTTTAGCTTATCCAAACAAATAAATTCAACAAGTATACTACCCACTTCATATATCAATTTGCAAATTTTCTAAAAACATAACATCCACAACACTTATTATTATTTGTTGTTGTTGTTAGAAAAATAATATATATGTGTGTGTGGAAGAAAATTCTTAATCATGGAGATTTACTTCCACTTTACTATGGAGATTTTTAATCTATAAACATGTCATGTTACAATACCAATACCACATACTCAAAAAATCATAACTCACTCCATATGAAGCTTGTTCATACAACATTTTTATAATAAATCAATTTAATTAAAAAGGTAAAAAGAGAACAATTACTTTGAAAATAAATTTCAACCATGGATTCATAATTCATATATACTATTATGAATATTCTAAAATATTTCATTAAAATAAATTCTTTCATAATTTAATAATTATTCATCATTAAATTTAAATTTTTTGGAATCTTATTTTAAAATGAAAACCCTATTAACAAAATTTGAAACAATTTTAAATTTTATTTTAAAACAAAACCCAATTTTAACTTAACTAATATTAAAAAACACTTATAACTTATCAAAAACCTATATTTTTAATAATATCTAACCTTAATCGTATACTTTAAACCCACTCTTCTTAATTTAATGGAAAAAATATTACATAACCCTACAAAAAGCTGGTTTTAACTTTTACACTGTCCGAGAAAAATTAAAAATGTTTGAAATGCAGACTAGTCGGCACCCACAGCTGCACCTTTTGCCTATCATCCCTGCACTTTCGCCTATGCTCCTAAAGTTACGTAAACAATTCAACTTCTTTCTCACCCGGGGAGGCATTCACATCCATGATTCTCGATTTTCGGACCCTTTTCAACGAAAATATTTGTTATTTCCACATTGTTTTTTTATTTCCATTGTGATCATCTTTCTTAATCACAATTCAGTTATTCATTATTTAAATTTTCAAAAATAATAAGCGATTAAAATTATGGAATTAGAAAATGATTAAAGTGTTTTTTGGACTTCTAATTTGTTCATTAAAAATATATGAGTGTGAATTGTAGGCTATTACCTTCTTTCAAAATGGAAACAAATTAAGAAAATAAAAAAACCTTGATCATGACGAAGGTCAAAATAAAAAGTTCTATACCTTACGAGATAATATTGAGTGAAAGAAGAACAAATCCCATTGAAGAATTGAACAAATGAGAGTAGTTAGATTGCCTAATGTTATCTTCAATAAAGACATGGGTGAAAGGAAAAAAAATATAGATGAAACAAAACTACACATGGATGCAAAAATGGAATATCTACCACAATGTGTCCCACAAATATAGCAAGGAGCTAGAGAATTTTGTTATGGAGAAGTTTAGTAAAGGGGTATGGGAAAAGAGTTGGGTAGAAAGAAGAAGTACTACATTGAGGAATTCAACCCTACGTGTGATCTACAACAAAAAAAGTTCATTGAAGCTAGTATTCCATGTAGGGCAAAGGTTCTCATTGCTTAATTAAGAACCAACTCGCATGAACTTCGGTGTGGAATAGGACGGTGGAAAAGGCCTAAAGAAGCTTGGGAAGAACGGGTGTGTACATTTTGCACATTTGTGTAGTGGAATTAGAAAAAACATTTCATTTTGGAATGTGATGCATTAAAAAACATCAGAGAAAGTTATGAGAATATGTTAGTGTGGGTTTCTTGGCATTGTTTTTTCAGTGAAGGCACTGTTTGAAGGTTGAGCCAGAGCATCATCAATTTGAATAAGAAAAAGATTGAATTGCAAAAGACGAGAAACACAGAACTAATGAACCTATAAGCTATTTTTAGTCTAATAAACTTTAAAATATAATTTCATTTCATTTTATAAAAAAACATAAATACATAATTTGGCATGGAATTTCTATTTCACTTAATCCGGTTATGCTTTGATTTCTTTTTTCCGGTCATAAGTTTCTACGTATAATGCCCATACAAACATGCATTGTTGGGTGTAAATTGGCAACTAATATTTAAGGTACTATTGAATCATTAATAAGTTAAATATACTTACCATGAATAATGTACTTACTTAAATCTAACTATAACTCAGTAAATTAATAAATCATTAACACGATCATTAAGGAAACTGGTAGTGATGGGTCAAAGTTCCAACTTACCCTCCCATGGTATAACAGGGAAATTTGTGAGACATGGCATATGATTCTCTTACTAAATTATAAATAGCATGTGCATATAATCATTTTTGAGCCACTGATTTAATAATTTTATTTAAATTGAACCCAACTGCAGTGATTAGCATTTCTTTTATTAGTAGAAGAATCCTGGTGAAAATAGGGTTTCACCGTGACGCGTCACGCCAGGGTCTATGTACAGGTGGTAAAAATTTGCCACGCAGATCTCGAGATGATTCAGTCAACAACATCCTTGGAACGGTCAATATTTAAATTATACATTATTAACCTATTTCAAATATTTTCTGTCTTTTTGGGTGTGATTTGTAGATACTTTTTTCCTTTTAAAATAAATTTATTTATTATCTTTCAAACTTTATATATTTTAATCTTAAAAATGAATATTTATAGAAAACTATTGATGGAGTAGGATTCAACGAATATTGTATTGCAACCGTGTAGAAAATGAAAAGCATCCCCTACGAAAGGGATGGATCATCTTTGTTCGCAGTAGTCTATAACGCGACTTTTTGAAAGTCTTTCTGGCGGATCTTTCCGACCAAAATCCGGCAGCAATTCATTGGAATCCCATGTTTGATAGCTAGTTTCTGCACAATCAATGGCTCCCAGGGGTCCATGTTTGATAGCTAGTTTCTGCACAATCAATGGCTCCCAGGGGTTTTTCAGGGCGCTGAATCCAAATATGCAGTTAAAAAACCATTTTAACTGCTAAAAATCAAGATTTAACCTCATTTCTTCCGCCGAATTCCGTCACCGGAATCTCCAAAAAGTCACATTATAGACAACTCCTATTTGTCCCCCTACTGGAAAAGTTGTTTCATTAGGTCACCGCCACGCAACCAAGTGGTCCCTCTTTTACGAGGATGACAAAGTTAGGAACGTTAAAAAAATGTTTCACAACGTGGGATTCCTTTCTTTGAAATTAATAATGGGAAATATAAACAGTACTGAGTGATTGAATAGGGGAAAGTAGCGGAATATGGGATTGATTAACATTAAAATGTAGAAATATTTTAATTTATTATTGATATTTCATAATTTTAACTAAGTTTAAAAGTTCTATGTTTTTTTTATGAAATATAAAAGGGGTGATATTGTTTTTGTAATTAAAATGTAGTTGAAAGTACAAATTTTTATAATTGATTTTTTTATTAATATTTTGTTTATAACAAATTTAATAATTTAAGTTTCTATTTCAATAATTTTTATTAAATTTAGACAAAATATTGAAAAATATGTTTTATAAAGAGTAAAAACTAACACTACAATCATAACTTTTTAATAAATGTTCTTTTTCTCTCTTAGGATTAAATAAACAAGAATATTTTGTATTAAAATGTATTAAGCCTATCTTTGATTCACATGGTATGAGTATATAGAGTAGTTTTCTTCCAAACTTCATACTAGTCATACTCGTATCTTGAACATAACAATGGCTCATCCCAAAGTACATTAGACTCAAGTTACTTTGGAGCTATAGGGTGGCTTTTGCTCAACTCAAAGTTTGCTCCCATTAACATGGCATTAAAATATATCACCATATTCCTCCAGAATACCACATTTTTTAGAGTTTCTCTTCTAACTCATGAGGTGTATTAAACTCTAGTTACCTTGCAACATAAGGGTACCCCTGGTCCAACTCAAAGTTTGTTCCAACCAACATAAAATTTAAATACATCACCATATTCTTCAAGAATGCCACATTTTTTAGATTTTCTCCTTGGAGCCTCAGGGACATGATCATTTAGTATGCAAACTCTCTCCCTATTACATGATTACATAACAATGTTTTTGCCTCTTTATCAATCTAGGTTGTTCTCTCCAAACATTATGGAGACTAAAAATGTTAAGCCCTTTCCTTCTAAGAGATGTTTAAATTTCACTAACAATATACTAAAGACTAATAACATAGACATACTAACCCTTAATTCCAACACTCCTACAGTAATGGGAAGAGAAAGAGGTCATATCGCCACTATCCAAGTTTACAATATAAACTTGAGAAATGCATGTACATAACAACTCCCATGATCTCATTTCTATCACACATCTTTTAAAATAAAATTCAAGAAAAGAATATCACATTCACCTTTTTTT
>APFE031369730.1:115930-126604 GCA_000404065.3 Pinus taeda | reverse complement strand
ATTATATTTTTCAAGAAAGTTAACATGACCACTTTCTCTATGTACACACAAAATCACAATAGCTACCCTTACGTGCATGCAACATGTGTCTTTCCTAACACAATTACTTTTACTCAATGCACATTATCTTTTCATGAAACAATTAGGGTTCTTGATATGATATGAACACTATTCATATATCTTTCAAAAATAGATCTTTTCATGAAACAATTAGGGTTCTTGATATGATATGAACACTATTCATATATCTTTCAAAAATAGGAAACTCTATTTTTGTTTCAAGAAATCTACTCATAAAAGCCATCCTCTTCATACATGAAGTATGCACACTTTCCTAAAAGGAAAACTATAGAAATAAATATCTATGAGCCTAGAAGCACTTCACTAGCTAATTAGATCATGCATGTAATGCATAAATATTACACATGAACTTAGAAATTAGCTCGTATTGCAATGCCATTAGCATATATCCTTTTTCAAGAAACTTTTATAAAAATACTTATTTTAATTCAAGAAAACTTGGCCACTTTTCACGCTATGTTAGGATGTTTATATGCTTCTTCTTCTTTTCTCAAGAATATATTTTGGCTATATTTAACAAGGATTTTATTCCAAGAAAATGACGAGAGACAATCATTTTACACACAAGACTCACATGTAGTCTTTGTGAGAAGAACTATCTATTTTCTTTACCAAGAAAAACATAATCACTATTTAATTGCGTGAATTAACATTTTTCTTTACCAAGAAACATATAAAACAATTATCTTTTATTGCATGCATTAAAATACTTTTCTTTACCAAGAAAACTTATAAAATATTCAGTGTTTAACTGAATGTATTAACATGTTTTCTTTACCAAGAAAACACATCAAATAATTCAGTCTTTAATTGCACCCATTAACATGTTTTCTTTAATATGCATTCTCTTTTCCAAGAATGCAATATTTACTTTTTTTTTCTTTAATATGCCAAGAATGCAATATTTACTTCTATTTCTTTAATATGCATTTTCTTTTCCAAGAATACAGTGTTTACTTCTATTTATTTAATATGCAAAGAATGCAATATTTACTTTTATTTCTTTAATATGCATTCTTTCTTCCAAGAATGCAATATTTACTTCTATTTCTTTAATATGCATTATCTTTTTCAAGAATGCAGTATTTACTTCTATTTCTTTAATATGCCAAGAATGCAATATTTACTTTTATTTCTTTAATATGCATTCTCTTTTCCAAGAATGCAATATTTACTTCTATTTCTTTAATATGCCAAGAATGCAATAGCTATTGTTTGAATATGTATTCTCCTTACCCTAAAATAGCTATTTCTATGAGCAAAATAACATATACTTATCTCTTTAGTTGACCAGAGAAATCCAAATCATGCGTTCCAAACATTCCAAGAGGAAGTTGAAGAATCAAAAGTCATGCGTTCCAAACATTCCACGAGGAAATTTGAGCGTGAAACATTCAAAGATGATCTACATGAGAGGGATATGATACGTCTTGCCGGAAGTCACAGTAATTATGGAGTGCACAAGCGCTGCGGCAATAGCAACCTTAACCTGACCTCCTCGCAGAAAGGCTTCCGCTTGGCTATGAGAACCCTCCCGACCGCTGCATGCCTCGCTTTTCTTTCAAAGGATCGGTTTGCGATGAAGCACTGTCACCACTACCTCAAAAAGGAATGTTGTCCCCTTTCATAACATAGGAACAAGCATATGTACCCTTTCCCAATTGTTGGCATTTCTTTTCTTGATTTCAAGAATATCAAGAATTAGTTTTTTTTTAACTGATTCATAATTTAAAATTACTTTTACAATGAATTATTACGATAGGGATGTTACATGCACGCTTTGAGGAAATTGAAAGTTGGTTTGCTGTCAAAGACTCCAGTCGCTGCATCCTATCACAGAATAAAGCACTTTCAGGGCTTGAGCTTTGCAGGTCCTTGAAGAAGCTTTATTCCACTCGTCAAGTGACAAAAACACACATACGATCTGAAGCCATTCTTTCTAATTCTAATTTATGTCAATAGAAGTGTTCAGGATCTAATGTAAGGTTTTGGTAGCCTGTTTTAGCTATAAACATTGCAATGTATTGTCACGAAGTGGAACATGAGAAGAAGTATTTTTTAGTTCAGTATAAAAGAAATGTTGCCGTAACTTGTTAGGTATGTAAACACATTATTGACAAGATAAAGGAGCACTTTTCAACAAAGAAATGAGGTAATGTTTCATTATGTTATTTAATATAATATAAATTAAACATTTTGATAGTCAAATTATGTTAAAAAAAATTATATATATTAAATTAGTGTGGAGGTTTTTTAATTTCAATTTATCAAATATTTAGAGGGTTGAAATCTTTTTTGGTGCAAGTCTTTCTTCAAGTTTTGTATTCAAAAAATAAGTTTACACTTTAATAGATTTGATCATTCTTAGAGCTTGATAGATATATAGTTAAAATGGATTTGAGTTGGTTTGGGTTTTTTAATCATAAGAGGTAATTATAGTTGTTTTTTTCTTATGTAATTGATTTTTCTCCATGGGAAGAGTTTATTTTGGAATTGGGTTGCTAGAATTTTAATTTAATTATCTATATTTATATTTATTAGACAAATTGTAAGGATTTAATCTCCATATAACATTCTAAAATAATTTTTTCTACCCCTTTAATTAGTTATACTCTTTCAACTAAATTAATTAATTAAAAGAATCATATGAACATGTGTCATATGAATATGAGTTATTATTTTTTGGACATGTGGTATTAAGAAGTCATTGTATTGGCACATGGTATTGTAACAAAGAATACCATAGTAAAGAGAGGTGAATATCTATGGTTAAGGATCCTGTTATAGATATGTGTGTGTTTTTTAACTCATATATTAATTATTTTATAATTAATAATAATATTTAAAATAAAGTTATAATTACATATATGTCTATTTTAGAATAGGACTTTTATAATTTTAATTTAATGGTGTAGTCTATATGTTATATGTTTTGAAAAGTATTTTTGGCATTATTTTCAGTGAATTTGGCCCATAAACTTGTAGGAATTTGTTGGAATCACAAGTTTGAGTTGTGAACTCTCCACAGTTCCAATACCTCAGGGGTCTTAGGGTGTCAATCAAGTCAAAAACTCTTTTTAAACAATAAAATCAAGATTTCACCCAAACAATTTAGCCTGATTCCAATCAAACACTCCAAAATGTATAATAATTAGAATACATAATTTAACTATTAATAGTTATTAGGTGGATGGAAGAGCTTTAATTTCTATGAAATATGTTGGAATACTCTATTAGTATTCACATCTCAAATTAATTAATTAAAGAAAATGTCATATCAACACATATCATACCTTAACACTAAGTGTTAGCTCAATTAATTGAATCTTTGCTATTTAGAAGTGACGGGCTCAATTCTCTCAACCCTCTAAGGATCATCCTCTTTTGTTGAGCCAGGAAATTATCTCTTTATAAATGGATCTCCTTGATAGATGTGTCCCCGTTATTTCATGCATTTCAAATTGCACTTTCAAATTAAAATGAGCACTCTAAATCCATCGAGATAAATGAAATCGCAATTTCAATAACCTATTTTTGCAATTTAACCGTTGTCCGTTACAAATTCCGGGAACATCGCGAGATACGGATCCACACGAGTGCCCCATATTGTGACTAAATTTGGGTAAAGCAACCTATCCGTACCTAATTTGTGTAATTTTTTGGAGATTCCGGTGACAGAATACAGCAGAAAAAATTTAGGTTAAATTTTGATTTGTATTATTTAAAATGGTTTTTTATTTGCATTTTTTGATTTAGCGTCTTGAAAATTTTTTAGGACGCTTTGATTGTGCAGAAATTACCTATCAAACTTGCGATTTCAATAAATTGCTGTCGGATTTTAGAAAAATTTGACTGGAAAAACCCGCCGAAAAAACTCCAAAAAGTCTATAAAGACAACTTTTAGAAAAAATTGACTGGAAAAACCCCCGAAAAAACCTCCAAAAAGTCTATAAAGACAACTGTCAAATAAATGTGAAAAATAATGATGACAATTATAGTTCTATTTAGAGTAGTCCACCGACATTATCCATTTAGGATAATGAGCCTTTCTTCAGCTAGAATGAAGCATCCATATCATCCCATCAGAATTATTTCAATTTGAGCGGTGAGTTTTATGCGGGAATTTTGGGAAATTAGTTTTATGCATTTTCCAAAAATCAGAAGTCCTCGTAAGATTTTTGAGCATCGTATCAGAATATTTTTATTTTGAGCAGCGTGTTTTATGCATCGTTGATAAATCTTGCTCGGAATTTTTTTTTTGAGCATCGTATCAGAATATTTTTATTTTGAGCAGCGAGTTTTATGCATGGTTGATAAATCTTGTTCGGAATTTTTGGTTAAGTGTTTTATGCATTTTCCAGAAATCGCGAGTCTTCTGGAGTTCAGAGATCTAAATGGATTCCAAGCATCGGAAATACGTTTCTTTTCACATTTTCGCTATAAATAATATTTAAATATGTATATGATAAAGATTTTTTTTTTTATTAACGCCAAACATAGACCATCCCGACGTATAAAAAATACTGAAATCTCTCGACCCAGATTTCCAAAAAAAATATCCGAGTCAGCGTCAAGGGAAACGAGTCTATATGGTCTACGGTGCACCCAAAACCCACTCTATGCGATCAACTATTGGATAAGACCATCTTACGGTTCCGACCACATTAGAGGAAAATGTTTGAAAACTAACTCCGTAGGAATTATGAGACACGGATTAATTTAAAAATAAATAGCCATTCGTAATGGATTTTTAATAAATTATTTTAAAATTAATTGAAATCTGAAAACAAATTTTAAATAAAAGTGAATTTAATAACGAAATTTTAATTATAAAAATATTGCATAAGTTAAAAATTTATATTTCAATTTATAAAATGATTTTATTACTTAGATTTATTTATATTTATAAGGTGGGAATACTTATTATATTTAAGTTTTCAAATCAATATGTGGGATAATATGTTTAATGCACGATCACTTGCCATTATTATTCAAAGAAAATTAGTCGATAAGATGTTGGGAAGTAGATCAGATCCTCCAATACCTCTGTCAGTGTCAAACTGACCATCAAGAAACAAATGGATTATATGTCAGACTGTCAAACTTACCATCAAGAAACAAATGGATTATATGTCAGACTTTCCTTCTACTAAGCATGGAAACAAATGCATTTTCATGGTCATCCACAGATTCTCTAAGATGATCATTCTGGTGCCCTGCAAGAAAAGTATCACAACAAAAGCCACTGCTAAGCTCTTCTTTGAACGAGTGTGGGTACACTTTGGGATCCCATAGTCCATTATCTCGGATTGGGACAACAAATTCCTGAATACACTTTGGTCAAGCCTTTAGTCGATGCTGAATACCAATCTCACTAAGTCTATAACATTCCACCCCCAAATTGATGGTCAAACATGAGTCGTCAATAGGATGATCGTGCACATTCTACGCATGTACAACTCGAAACATCCACACACATGGGATGAAAGTCTCCCCTATGTCCAACAAAGTTATAATAGAGCTCTCCATAACTCAGGTAGCCACAACCCCTTTAGGGTGGGATTGGGATTCCACCCATTATATCTCATTGATGTGGCCATACCATTTGCAACTATTCATTTATATTCAACTAATGTTCCAAGTCGAAGTTGACAGAGCTAACAGCTTCATTGATCGCATTCAACACATACACCAGTGGGTCCATGACATATTGGAGAGAGCCAAAACTAAGTACAAGCAATGTCATGATAAGCACCGAATGCCACACAGGTTCCAGATGGGCGACAAAGTTTGGTTACATTTGTAGAAGGAGCATCTTGCTAAGGCGCATTACAAACTTCGCTTGCTTCAATATGGGCCTTACACCATTACTAACGCTGTGGGAGACAATGTTTTTGAGTTCAACATTCCCCCATTCCTTGGCCTGCACCCAGTCTTCAATGTGGACCGCCTTCGGCCATACTTTCCACCATTATTAGACACATCACACATTGCAAAACAACTCACACCAACAAAGCTAAACCCAGACTGCATGGAACAGGTCATGACTGATCGGATCATGGACACACAGATCAAGAACACTCGCCAACAGAAGATTCAATTGTATTGGGTTGTCAAAGCTAGCCAACTCCTACACCAAGGCAAGTGGGTCACCGAGAACCAAGTTAACTAGAAGTTTCCCCATTTCATGGAGGCACTTAACACAATGGGGACCATTGCTTCCTAAGGGAGGAGGACTGATCCAAGTGGATATTGTTGGCCACCCATCTATTCCACTTGGACCCCCATCATTGTTTCTTTTCAGTTTCCTTAATTGTAACATAACTTGCTATTTTTGGTAGTGTTTTTGGGTCCTAAACTTTCAGAGCTGTTATGAGGGACTAAAAGACGTTTTTAGGGAAAACAGAGAGACCGAAAAAGTGCCACACTATTATGGCCATATTTTTTCAACCTGCTCTTCGAGATATTTGAAACGAGGTATTATGGTAGCCAAACGAAGATCGTATGCCAAAGTTACGACCCTCAGAAGTTGACGTTCCAACTTACCCCAACGGGGCCCACAAGCTTTTGGCACTTCATCTCCTAAGATTATGTTTTTTTATGTTTATGGTTTCTCATTATTTCTCAATGATAAAAAAAGCCACCGAGCCTCATTGTAACACAGTTCAGAGGCATGTAGTTGTCACATCTCATCTCTTCTCAGAGATAAACTACCATCACCTAAGCTAGTTTATTTCCATTTTGTATGTAAACATATTTTACTTCTTTAATATTAATGAAATGAAGTTTTGTTTTTACTACAACTCGATGTTTATGTTTGTATCTATATTTTGTTGTGTTCTTGTATAAATCTGGATCACACATTTTTCTCTCTTAAAATCTTCATGTCGTGACAAGTTCACTTGTTATAAAATCAAATACCCCCCTCTTGTCTTTGGCGTAGCTCCCAATTAAACTCGATACTCCTCATCTATTCCTTTATATTAGATTTTTAAATATCTTCATCACTGCAGAAAGTCCCCTTTTCCAAAATTAGAATTATTTGATTAAAGGGTTAGACCCAAATCGTGTATGATTGCCATGGGGTCCACTCCAAGGAGATCGGGTTGTAGCTCCAAACTTAAGATCGAAGGTTGGCCTTGAACATACCAAACAACAAATACGTCAAGGATCGACTGAGCTTTTAAGCTGACCTTGTGAATCTTAATTGCATTCGGGAGTTATATTCCTTTTTCCTGACCTTGCACCGTGCGCCCAACCTCTCCAATGTCGACTAAGGTCGATGGTCCCACAAGTCAAGGTTTTAGAGTTTTCTCCCCTTTTGGCTTCTCTTATTTCGCTTAACCCCAAATACCCGACTATACTTGGGACCTCGTTGTTGTTCACATGATCAGATCTGCTTCACAATAATTTCATTAGTGCAAAGTCTCACAACTCAATATTAGCACAAAGGAAATATCAAAAAGTGATTTCGATCTTCATAACAAGATCCCACACAAGGGATTTAAACGTGCATGTATTGTTTGGTTCTGCGCATATGCATCTACTCAAATTATACAAAGATTTTCAATGAATTCGGTGGCTAGCCAGGAATACACTGATTGTTCTAGGTTCACCTCACACATGTCCATTTTTCTGCACAAAATTCAACAATTTAATTTAATCTAACCACATGAATGATCTTGAAATCATCAATTTAATCAACGGAAAAGACTTTTCATGAAAAAACGGCTATTTCATTTCCTTTGCCCCTTGCCTCACAGGAAACCACACTGTCGTCAGCTACAAATTATTCTATTATGCCTTAGTTCTTCAGGATTTGAAGCAAATTCTCACACACACTTCAAATCTACGTCAATACCATTTCAAACGAACCAATTTTGTCTCATGGGACACCAAAATCCTTCATTTGGTTCCTAATCACCTGTGATATAGAGTCATTCTCATATGTCACCATTAATAGCTCTAAGAATTTACTTTAGAGGTACAAAGATGCACTTCATCACAACACTATTTAAGCACACATACAGACAGGAAATTAAACACAGTGATATAATGCCAAGTCTATTAACTTCAAGAGAATATTTACAGAGAAAGTTCCATCACTCATTCACGGAGCTTTGTTTATTCATTCTCGGGCTTCTTCTCTCTGCCCTCATTCTACAAAAGTACCCCTTTTCA
Source organism: Pinus taeda (assembly GCA_000404065.3). Taxonomy (NCBI): domain Eukaryota; kingdom Viridiplantae; phylum Streptophyta; class Pinopsida; order Pinales; family Pinaceae; genus Pinus; species Pinus taeda. The sequence continues at coordinate 118,342 of APFE031369730.1, read as the reverse complement.
TCTACTAAAATTCCTATAAATATATACTTCTTCATTCATTCTTGTAAATATCGATAGATAAAATATCTCTCAAGGACAAAGAAAGTAGGCATCTGTCCAAAAATACTAACCACCTAAGCTATACACTTCTAACAAAAACTTTACTCAAAATATCCTAACAAACAATCCATATTCCTCGAATAAGGACAATTGCCCCCATTACAAATCCATCTGATTAAAATGAAAATATAAACCATATCTGAAATTTACATATCCCCTTTTGGGGCCTAAAAATATCGTATACAAATATTGTATACAACTAAAACCTTGTTTGTGCTCTATTATAGGGTGTGGAATAAAGTTTATCTAAACTTTTTTTCTTAAATTCAATAAAACAAAGTTTTGTGGTTCACATCTTTTAAAAGCCAAGTTAAAATTATTATCATATCAAATTTTAATAAAATTAACTAAAAAATGGTTCAATAAAGAGTCAAAAATTCACTTTATTAAATAGTATTATACAAAAATTATCACCATAAATCTAACTTATGACGACAAGTTCGACAATTAAATTTAGCACCATGAAAAACTCTAAAAAGTAACGAAATCGTAGACGCAACAAATTAAAATTACTATTTTACTAATTTTCAATCAATTTCAACCATAATATTCAAAATAAACAAGTCGATTAAATTTAGCACCATGAAAAACTCTCAAAGTAACAAAATCATATACGCAACAATTAAAATTATTATTTTACCAATTTTCAATCAAATTTCAACCACAATATTCAAAATAAACACGTGTATATGCTGCTTAGTACCTTCCTCTTATGCAAAAAAGTAAGAAGTTATTATAACTAAGATAAAATGAATACTATGATATTTCCAAAAAGATTTAGGCTATAAATAGGAAAAAATAATGTTATTATTTTTTATACTTATTGGTCTCATAAAGATATTCGATGCCTCAAGGAAACATTAAAATTGTTTGTATTTTGTTGATTATTTGTAGTTTAAGGGTTGTCCTAGTTCCCAATTCAGCTACTCCACACATACAATAATGTTTAATAAGATTAAACTTTGTTGATGAAATTTTTAAAAAGGTAAAATAATTGTTTGATTTGCTTTAAAATTTTAATTGTATATTTGAATTTTTTTTAATAAATTTAATAATAAATCATTTTGATTTTTTTTATGAGCTTAAAGGTTAGAAGTTGGCATTCTAACAGATTAAATTATGATTTAATATGGGTGTATATGGGATTTCTATAATACTAAATAAACAAGAAAAGTTTAGTTGAATTATTGGATGTTTTTGCCCTATTAGAAGTACATTTCTCAATCAATGTTGCCTTATATCTACAAAGGAATTGTAATCACAATAACGAAAAAGATAGTTTCTTGTTCCATTGGAAATATCAACGAGTGAATTTGATCAACCAACCTAATATGTGATTGAGTACTTAAAAATACAATTAATCTTTATTATATTAAAAATGTTTTTTTGAAGAAATATATAAAAATAGATCGTGTTCATTGTAAACAATAACTTCTATATGATTACTAATTATATAAATTCATTTTAATTTTATTTATTTTGATGATTAAAATATTTGAGAAATATTAGTTTTTTTAATTAGATTTAGGTATAGTAATAATAAATTACGGAAAAAGTAAATTTTATTTATTTTAAAATACTTAATTTTGTAAAATTAATTTTAATATCAATATAAAAATTAATTAATCATTTTTATGAAACTATTTTTTTGATATTAAATATAAAAATAAATAATCAATAATTAGAAAACTTATTTTTTGATATTAATATGAAAATGAATTAATTATAAAATTAAAACATAATTGTATATAAATTTAAAATAAAAATATTAACCTTTAATTAATAGAGAAAAGAAAAACTATTTTATATTTTTATAATTTTTTTTAAATAATTACATATAAGTTTAACCAAATTTGTATAAGTTCAAGGAAAAAGGTAAAATGAAAATAGTTAATATTGAGTACCTTAGAAATTAAATTTTTTGACAACCTTATAAAGATATTTCCTTCAAAATTGTGTGTGGGTCTATTATATATATATACACACATTGTGAATAATATTAATAAAATATATATACTAAATAAATATATGCAGGCATCATATGGTCTTTTGTGTTGAGTGATAAGAAATTCTTCTTGTGGAAGTTGGAAGTTGAGTGGTATGTCGTTTATCTTGCTTCTACATGATGCTTGGGATGAAACAAGTGTAAAATTCTAAGTCAAATAATTTTGTGTAAATTTAATATTCTTTGTGATTTTTCCTTCACATAGATCAAAAGTTAATTCCACAAATGTGTTAGTGAAACTAGTAAACTAGTGTCTTGTTTACAAAGCAATAAATGGTGGATCAAAATTAAAATAGATTTACATTAAT